>JABAYD010023431.1:0-15299 GCA_014822095.1 Diplotaxis tenuifolia
TATATATATATATATATATATATATATATGTGTGTGTGTGTTTTTAAACAAAGTTTTTGGTAAATATTTGGAACTATATAATTGAAAAATATATGGTATTGTGAGTTATATGATAACTCATTTGAAAAATTGATTTTTAAAGGTGGAATGGTAAGTTACGCAAAAACTGCGACAGTCTTAGTAGCATCAAAACATACAAATATATAAATATATGTAGTTATTATTTAACATAAAATATATTATATACTGTTTTTCTCTGACCATCCTTAATTATATTATTAGGGAGTCTAGAAAATTATATAATTTAGACTGATCCATTTGAATGCAAAATTTAGATATCGACATATATATACAAAATATCTTTTTAAATGTTATTTGGTAACTATAATATCTTAAGAGACATATTTATAATAGGCCAGATATGTCACAAAAATTTTCTAAAAAGTAAACAAATACCTAACAAATAGAAAACTAATATATTACCTAAAATATTAGAGAAGTATTTTGAAAGATTCTCCTACGGTACCTAAATTCGTAGGATTATATTTGGTCGAATAATAAAAATTAATGATTATTAGTATTTTGTTATATGTTATAGGTTAGACAAAAAAAGAGAGTCCAAACAATTTTTACAGTGTTATGAACCAATTATTGGATGGTCCATAACCATATTATCTAGGCCCAATCCGTGTAGTCTTGTATTGAATTTATACTTTCTATTTATCTCCCATGTAATTCCCTATATAAAGGCTCCTATGTTATGAGTAATAGATATACCAATTCCTCTATTATGTCATTAGTGTACGACACGTTATCATCACGATAGCCTCTGGCACTAAGCCCCCACGAAATATCCTTTAACTCAGCCGAAAATCATCAAACCCTAAACGCAAAGGAATCTGCCTCGGAACTTCCAAGAGGCCGTTCTCTCAAACCCCAAGGACCCACAAAACAATCAAGATATCAAATCGAAGCCCTTTGCCGAGCTGAATCATTCTGCGCAAACCGCTTGTCGATGCGACCACCGACACTCACAAATACAGTGCGCGCCGATTTACACATCCGGTTTGATAACAATCCGTTCCAATCACACTTGTTCGTGGTAAAGTTTCCCCTCCAGCCAAATCATTTGATCCATAATCCATCCAACCCATTGGAGGTTAAGGTAAATTTAAAACCCTAAAAGAAATCAAAATCCTTAATCCGATTATAATTGACACCCTAAGTTTTGGAATCTAGAAACCCTAATCTAGGTTATCGGTTAGATTAGCAAGGGTTTTCTTATATCAGATTAGGATTTCAGATTCAGAACTAACCGATAATCAATTTGCTAATCTAGGGTTTCAGATTCAAGGTATAGCATGAAAACAAATAATCTAGCACCTTAGCTTTCATTCAATAAGATAAATTAATCAAAATACTTAAACAATTTCTAAACCTCAAAACAAAATCAATATTCGAATTTTAGGGTTTCGACTTTTAGGGTATCAAATTCAAGATTAGGATTTAGAATTCTAGATATATCAAATTGATCAATCAATCTATCAACCTAACTCTAAAATCAATCAATTAATAACTTTAATCAAAGACAGTATGTGATTTGGGGTTTTGGGGTTTCAGCCTAGACTTAGGGTTTCAAAATTCAGAAACAATATTCTAGCAATCTTAGCTTTCAATACATCAATTAGATCAATCAAGATAACAAGAATAAAACCTAAACTCAATTTGGACCAATAGCATATGATTTAGGGTTTCAAGGCCCTTAGAGATTCAAATTCGAGATTTAGTGTTTCAGATTCACTATGCAATTAATCTAGCAGACTTAACTCTCAATCAATAAAATCAATCAAATGAGGTTTACATACGAAATTTTTAATTTTAACAATCCCAGCATCCCGGTACTATGTGATCAATCCACAGAAAGAAAACTAACCAATAACCTAGATTAGATCATATATAGAATCCAAAAGCTAGGATTGTATGCATCATATATCTATCTAGCCGTGTGGCCTTTTTGCTTGCATCATGACTATATGGCTGTGTGGCCTTGATTGTATTACATTATAACCTCATATCCGTGTGGCTTACTTGCTGATGCATTGATCTTGACTTGATTGTTTGATATGGCCGCATGAATTCCATGAATTATGAAAAATCCTGAATTGATTGATATATGATTTCAGATGTCGAAAATTTGTAGTGTGGATTATGGCTCCCTAAATCTCTCTAGAGATAACTATTTGCAATGGGTACTAGATACTAAAATCAACCTGAGGTCGAAAGGACTCGGTGAGACTATCATCGAGGATAATAATGAGAATGACATAAATCGATACAAGGCAATAAGTATTCGTCATAATCTCACTGAGTGTCTAAAAGATCAGTATCTCACTATTGAAAATCCTCTAGACCTTTGGACCGTTTTACAACGGAGATATGATCACCAGAAAACGGTGTCATTACCAAAGGCCACATATGACTGGAAACACCTGAGAATCCAGGATTTCAAAACCATGGATGAATATAACTAAGCTCTGTTCAAAATTGTTTCTAAGATGCGACTTTGTGGTGAAACTGTAACAGAAAAGGATATGTTGGAAAAGACCTTCTCCACATTCCATTCTAGTGATGTGTTGCTACAACAACAATAAAAAAAAAGGGCTTCACCACCTATATTGATCTGATCTCATGCCTATTACTGGCTGAGACTAATAATGAGTTGCTCATGATGAACAATGAGATGAGACCTTCTGGCTCAACCCCATTACCTGAAGCCAATAAGGCTATAGAAGAAAAAGGTTCTAAAGAAAGTAACCACGTCTAGAGTGATAAACCACACGGTCATATCCGTGGTGGATGGAGAGGACGTGGTGGGCATGGACACTATAGCTCTCATGGCCATGGGAACCACTATAACCGTGGTCATGGACCCAATTTCGGCCATGGTCGAGGCAGAGGACATGGTGGTATCTCTAAACCACCACACTCGTCCAAATCAATGTGCCACAAGTGTGGAATGGACAACCATAGGGCTAAGAATTGTAGGACTCCCAGACATCTTTGTGACCTCTACCAAGAGAGCCAGAAAGGGAAGAATCCAGAAGCCCATTTGGTCCACCATGATGGGGAAAACGAGACTTTAGATTGGCTGCAAGAATGAATTTTGACATTCTGTTTTATGGTTTTGTTTTGATTGCTTTGCTATTTACGTTTTGATAACAATATTGGTTCTTTGAATTTATTGATATTGACTTGTCTGATTTTACTTAATAAGATGAAAGATTTTGATTTTGAAAAAGCCAAATATGAGTACAAAATTGCGGGTATAGGAGCCTAGCTGAGAGCCACGGCCATGGCATTGCATCATTGCCTAAAGGGCATGATTTATATTCACCCAAAGAAGCGCGTTGAGATATAAGATATAAAGATATAAGAATGGTTTCCATATTGAAACAATGGGCAAAGGAAATACAAGTTCCTTCAGATTATAGAAAGAAAAAAAAATCGCCTAAGGCCATAGTAAAGATGCCCAAAGATAAATACAAAGATTATACATTTATAAAGCTAACTAATCAAATGCCAGACACATTTGCTGACCCAAAAAGAAAAGAATGACTAAGTCATACAAGCTTTCACCAACGAATTTGATGTCCTAAAGAGACACAGTCAAGTTGCTACATAGTCTAGACAAGGTAGACCAATAAGTTCCATGAGATAAGAATCCTCGGAAAGAAAAGAGAAAGGTGCATAGAATGATAACAAATCCGAGGTCAAAGCAAACCAGCCCAGACATCGAGATAAAGCTGGCAAGCTGAACATCTAAGGTACCAAACCATGTAGCATGGGACGCCAAGCTGCAAGGTAATAAAGGTCCTAGATAATAATCTCAAATCGATTAGATCATGTCTGGAACACAATGGAACCACATAAGAGTGTCGACACATAGATGATATATTCATATAAGGAAGAGCATAAAAGGTAGCATTTGAACTTATAGATATAAAGCGAGGATCATGAACCCACGTCAATATTAGAATGCATTCATATATTAAATTGAATTAGATGAAAACATGGGGTTATATACGAAAAGAAGAGAAGGCGTATTTTGGCCAAATGAGAAGGACGCCATATGATGATTAAACCAGTGGATATAAATGGGTCTTGTGAGGAAAGAAAATCGTGAGATGTAGAACATGATCAGGTGGTCTAAAGTTGTTCATATTTCTATTTACAACATTCAAGCATGACTTGTTACACAAGGATTCTCACATAGACCATGAATAGATTATGAAGAGATATACTCCCATGTGGTGGATGCTACTAAATATTTCGAATTGATAAGGTCTTGTCATAAGAAAGAAATTAGATTAACATATAAAGGATGTAGTAAGCTGTATATGGTCGACTGGATAATAATGATAAAGGCACCAGAAGGTATTGAGCTCAAAGATGAGAAAGTAAGTTCTCATGAACAACATTGCATAAAGCTGAACGAATATGGACTGAAACAAAGCAGCTGCATATAGTATGAAAGATACTTAGTAAAATAAAGGTATAAGTACAATTCAAATCACTCCATGTATTCTTATAAAAGAAATTTGATTTCTTTGTGTGTATTTTATACTAACCAGCCCAAAGAGAGGTTATTTGGTTTTATTGTTGATTTGTTTTCAGACTGATTATGTTTTATACATGGTGGTGCACGCATTCACAGAAACATCATCGTGTGTGTGTTTGTTTGAGAGTGTGTGATGGTCGGTGGCATGATCAATCACATTCGCATGGACCATGAGACAATCCATAAGCGCTTGTTGTCGAGGTCCATTCAAGTAAGGTGGTCGACGACAAAAAAGACACAACCGTGTGGATATATTCGTATCCGTGAGTATCATTTGGTCGAGTACCATAAATCAACATGCCCAACCAGATTATGGATTAAATGATAACAAAGAAGCAAATCTAGTTTAAGTATTCATCGCCCACGAGTTAGAGAAAGAAGTACTAGTAGTTCAAATTCATTCAAGTTGAAAGACTCAAGATTGAAAGAATTTCAGTGATGCTCAAATCAGGAGGAGTAATACGTGTTGTACTCTTTTTCCTTATCCATGGTTTTATCCAGATTTTGTCTCATTGGGTTTTTGGGTTTTTCTTGGAAATGTTTTAATGATGCAACATCCAAAGCATATTACAAGCTTTATATGGTTATGACATCCAAGGAGAAGTGTTGTGAACCAATTAGTGGATGAGCCATAACCATATTATCTAGACCCAATCTGTGTGGTACAACTATGAAGAGTACTACCCCTGCATCATGTTTTGATAGTAGTTAATTTATTGTTCTTTTGGATTACAAAAAAAGCTTATAGAGATAGCACAAAATAATTTAAAAAATTGAGAGATTAGAACATCGTATTTAAATATGTAACCGTCTGATTTTACAGTGTTCAACAAGATATTTTAATAATCAGAAGTAAAAAAAAATTGCATCCCTCGACATACAATCACCAAATCAGAAAATTAAAATATGATAATAATTAAATGGGTGAACAAAACTTTGAGCATAGTTTTGTGGCCAACATATTTTAATAATATAGAGTTCTGATGCAATATTATTTGATTTTGTCAAAAAGATCACAACTACCCATGTAATGATTAGACAATGCATAGCTGAAACAATCTACAAGCAAGCTTAGGTAATGATTATGTATAAGAAAAAAATAACGCATTCTATTATTTCACATTATTGATATCATTTAAAATTCACAAATTATGAGATAATATTTATGCAATTTCATTTATTGTTGAATATCATATTTTTTTGCACATTAGAAAAACACAAAAGGAATTTGTAGAAAAATAAAAGAAAAAAGGCAACATAAATATATACAAAATATATGATAAAATATGATTCTCACGTAATTTTGACCTAATATGCTATATATGTTAATTTTATTTCGATGTTATTGTTTATATATGTAAATTTCTCATTATTAGATAATCACAAATATAATTTTTCCAATAAAAAAAGACTTATGAATAAAAATAAATGGGAATTTTTCCTTACCCATCACGACTCATCATATTCCTCTATTATACTTTTCTCCTATATATACTCTCATAAATCACGTTTTAGAAAACCCTAATATCCTCCTTCTCAACCTACATTTGTCTCTTCATCTTTCTTCAAGTAAGTTGTTCATCCGTCTCTTAATGCTCTTTTAAGAATTGTTTAGAGTATTGTCGTAGATGATTTTTTTCAGGCTGATACTATTCGATCTATTGTTATGATTTTATTGTACAGTATGCTTAGATTGGGATCTTATTGTTATGAAATATTCCGATATGTTTATAACATCTACCAACTCAGTCATTTTGTATAAGTCTAGATATAAAATCAAATACTCTGATGAAAAAAATTATATTACGTATATATATCTCTGCTTTTATAATGTAATCGTTTAGATTTTCATTTAATTTTAAATCAAAACCTAAGTTATTTATTTATACATGCAGAAAAATACTTTCAGATTACCTTTAGTTAAGATTGTTTTATTTGCAGTTATATCTGTTAAGCATCCTTAAGTTTAGAAGTTTATATTGTCTAAATCTGTTTATATTTGTTTAGAGATTGTTCTGGATCTGTTTTCATAATTAGTTATTGGATTATTGTTTCCAAAATTTGGTTTATATTAGATTCGTTCATGTATATTTTGGAACATTGATATAGATACGTTTTGTGGGTATTGCAATGTTATATTTGTAGAAATGTATTGTTTCAGCTTTGACTACTTTTGTGTACTATCATCTTGGAACATTAATATAGATGAGTTATGTGGATATTTTTAAAGCGATATTGCCTATTCTAAAATATAGGGTCAGAATCTCCATGGCGAATCCTACTAATCTAAAGCTCAAGGACCCTGTGGTGGAAGACTATGGATCTTTTAAGGAAGAAGCATTCAGGAGAAGCAATCGAGAAGCCACAATGCATTACCGGGCCATTATTTTCATGTGTAAGGAGCATACTACAGCTCTCGAGGAATACTATGGAGCGAGGATTAGGGTGGAAAAAATCAAGGCCAAGCTGGAGATTCTCAAGAAAGTGGAGAAGGTATTTGGTGTGATAGAAGAGAAGCCACTTGAAGCCGAGCTGCTTATTGCAAAGACAACCCTCGAGGCAATCCATATCCCAGAACTCAACTGGTTCAAGTTGGGTGAAGGTTGGATGTATGACTAATCTCTCTTTCTATCAAATCTCAATCCTTTTGGTAATGTTTGAATGATTTTTTTTAATTCGGATCTAAGTTTGAACTACTTCTCGATGTATAATTAAATTTTATTTTGAACTTAACTCTAATGTTATATAAGTTTGACTTCATGCTTTTGATTCATCTATAACTTTATATTTTGTGTGTTAAACGTTTTACAAAAATTGTGAAACTAACATATGCATGTTGATTTTCACACTATTAAAATCATCTAAATTTCCACACGAAATTTGTGGAGCTATTTATATATACATATTGTCTAATATCATAATTGTTTATAAAATATTATATTTCAAAAATATCTACAATATAGAAATTTTCTACCATTTTCCCTGTATCTTATTCTCATTCTTTATAAATAACAAAAATCTAAACATTACAATACATATTAAATCTCTCCAGTCACAACATTTCATTAAACCAAGTCGGATGGACTTCAGTCTATTGAATTGCGTTTGGGCTTTTAGTGGATACCAAATGGATCAAGATCCTTTTGATCCAATAAAAATTTTATTTCAAAATAGTCATTTCTTATAATTTCAATTAAATTTCAATGTGTTTCTTTTTGCAAATTTATCCATTTCCTAATTTTTTTAATATATGTATATTTCTCATTAAAAGATAAATGCAAAAAAAGAAACACAAATCTATTATGCTCTATATATATAGTATTCAAATATTATGTTAGTTCTCATAATTTAAACCTTGCGATCCTTTTAAAAACAAAGCATCATTGTTATGTCTTCTTCTCTTTTGATTATCACTGATTCAGTTGAGGAAAA
Organism: Diplotaxis tenuifolia; assembly: GCA_014822095.1. Lineage (NCBI taxonomy): Eukaryota > Viridiplantae > Streptophyta > Magnoliopsida > Brassicales > Brassicaceae > Diplotaxis > Diplotaxis tenuifolia. The sequence goes on from JABAYD010023431.1 coordinate 8,051, forward strand.
CTACAATCCCATGCAGGTTCCGATCCACGATGATAAAAAATATATTCAAGCTATTAAAGAAGCAAGTATTTGGTCTTTAGCAGAGTCTCTTCGTCATCTGTTTTGTACAATGTTGCTTTAAAATAGTAACATAACTCCACAAAACATATGGAATGCTACTTGGAAAATACTATCAAAAGATATATTATCCAAACAAACAGAAAAAAATTGATAATCCAAGTAAGATCCTTTTGATCCAATAAATTTTTTTTTATAATGGTCATTGTTTATAATTTCAATTCAATTTCAATATGTTTCTGTTCTTTCATATTTAAATTTATCAGAAGATCAAATAAAGAGTTTAGCCGTGGAAGAGATCCAGTCAACAATGTGTATCAATGGAAGCTCCTTGATTGTATTAAAGATTTGAACATGTCTACCCGATGCTTATCAATATTATATTTTTCCATTTATTGTAATTCTATTTGTTTTTATGTTCTATTTAATTAATCTTAATTTAAAATATGATATAATTAAATAACAATAAATTTTCGTCAACATTCTTGATTTCCTTTTCATACTCTACATATATACCACATGCACATATATTATTACTTGCACATAAACCACATGTATGCAACACAAGATAAAAACAACTATGGAAAACATATGATTCGCATGTAAAATATATGATTATACACTATTAGTTTATCATTCATTTTTTATATATCTATATTTTAAATTAATAAATAACCACAAACCAAAATTTGAAAAAAACTAAACAATGAAAATATACAATTCTCACGTGATATAGATCTCATTATGCTATCTATATGTTAATTTCACTTTATCACGGATTTTATGTATATTTCTTATTAATAGATAAATACAAAAGGAATTTGTACATAAACCAAAGGAAAAAATAAAAGGCAACAAAAATATATGGAAAATATATGATACTATATGATTTTCCCATACTCTTGACGGAATATTCTATATAATATGTTAATTTTATTTTCACACAATTGTGTATATATGTATATTTCTTATTAACAGATAAACACAAATAGAATTTTTCCAAAAAGGGATAAACACGAAACAAAAAAAAGTATGCGAGAATGTATGAATCTAACTTATCATATACCTATTATGCTATATATATATATATACAATATATGTGTGATACACATCTTCATAATTTGCTACGCCTATTAAAGTTTCTCAAGTTTTACAAAGTTTATTGCAATGTCGACTTTATAAAAAAAAACAACTTCTTTGTTCTTGTGAAAAACATTAATTCTGTTGATGAAACACGTAAAATAAAAGTGAAGATTTTGGTACTTTGGAAGAACTTTTAAGAGTTCTGGAAACACTCATGAGATGGTGCTGGTTGATGAAGAGGTTTGTTCTTAATCGTTATGAACATGATATATATTGTAATTAAATATTAAGACGTTTAAATAATCGTCCTTATTTTTTTGTGCTTATAGGGAACAATGATTCATGTACAAATTGAAGAAGATTTGATTAAAAAACCCCTACTGTTCTGAAAGAAGGTGAAGCTGTGATCATCAATACTTTCCAATTGAAAGACTATCTTGGGGAATTTAGGACCAATCCTTGCCCTTATAAGATTATGTTCTTCAGAACAACAAAGGTCAAAAAAGCTGATGATTTTCTCGATTATTATTCTGTAAAATACTTTTCAATCTTTGAAGAGATATTATCGGAAAATCTAGATAAAAACATTTTGGCTGGTAAGTTATATCTTCGAAGTTGAATTATTTCACAAATAATCTTCTATTTACACTATGGATTTATCACAAAGTTTTAATAATTTTCAGATGTGATTGGTCAAATTGTGAATATTGGACCAATGGAGCAAATAAAAACAAAGGGGAAGGATAACTCGAAGCTTGATATTATTCAACAAGATACAATGTGAGTTAATCACCCAATATTCTCATAAACTCTTTTGTTACAATTAAAAAATATACTCTAGCAATTAACGTGCAGAAATGTTCATCTGATTAGGTTAGTTTTTAATTAATACAAACTTAAGGTTACATTTTTTCAAATGTTTCTCAATTAATATATAGGGGATGAGATTACTAGGGGTTTTCCCGCTACGCGCCAATTTTTCTAATATTATTTGATTAATTTGATACATTACTTATGGAGTTTTATAAATTTTTAAAAATTTGAATATTTTTACTATGTTGTATATATTTGTTTCACATAATATCAACAATGAGTTATGATAGTAAACATATCCAAAGTCTTAAATTCGCTAAAATAATGGTGGTTAGATAAAATGTCTTCTTTATATATAGTTTATTTTTCTTTATTATTTGATATCAAATTAAATTTCAGTTGTTATTTTCAGGTTAACCAGTTTTTTCTTTAAAGCCAGCAACCATTTTCTCACTCCCTCTAATCTTTTTATATTAAGATTTTTGTACAATGTAGTAGTAACATATTACTTTATTGAATATATTATTTTAGAATGTACATATTTAACAATATGCTTTTATTTGTACATAATATAATATTAGAAATTTTATAACTTTATGCAATTTCATGTAATTGTACTATTCATATATTAACATGTTGTTTTTTGGTTAATTTATTTAAAATGAAACAACATACTAAAAATTAATTTTTGCATTAGTTTTCTATGAATTATCATTAATTTACCAGAACACTTCATTTGTGAAACCAAGAAGCAATATACAAATATTCCTTGGTTTGCTGAGATTGCTAACTACTTAGCCACTGAAAAAGAACCTTATGAAATTCACTGACAATGACAAGTACAAGTTTCTAAGGACCACAAGATACTACTATTGGGATGAGACATACTTGTACCGAAATTGTAAGAATGGAGTGTTCCGACGATGCGTATCAGAGACTGAGATTCCAGGAATCCTCTATCACTGTCACGGTTCTTCTTATGCAGGACATTTTGCAACGTTCAAGACCGTGTCAAAAATACTCTAGGCTGGTTTTTGGTGGCCCATTATGTTCCAAGATGTTAATCAGTACATCTCCAAATGCAAATCATGCCAGAGTCAAGGAAACATTAGCAAAAAGAATGAGATGCCACAAAATTTCATCTTGGAAATTGAAGTAATCGATTGTTGGGGAATTGATTTCATGGGACCATTCCTACCTTCCTTCAAGAACGAATACATATTAGTGGCAGTCGATTACGCTTCCAAGTGGATAGAGGCGTTGGCCAGCCCACAAACGACGCAAGAGTAGTGATTAAGATGCTAAGAGTGGTCACTAGCGATGGAGGCAGTCACTTCATAAACAAGCTCTTTGCGAGTCTATTGAAGAAGAAAATCGTGAAACACAAGGTAGCTACACCATATCACCCCCAAACAAGCGGCCAAGTAGAAATATCAAACAGAGAAATCAAGAGCATCTTGCAGAAAACAGTCAAAACTACTCGCAAGGACTGGTCGCTCAAGCTCGACGATGCTCCCTGGGCCTACATAACAGCCTACAAGAGACCAATCAGGACCACTACCTACAACTTGGTGTATGGTAAGGCTTGTCACCTTTATGTGGAGCTTGAATACAAGGCAGCATGAGCCGTGAAACTTCTCAACTTTAATATCAAACCAGCAGCCGAAAGACGCTCCATTCAAATCCATGAATTGGATAAAATTAGGCATCTCACTATGTAAGCTCCAAAATCTACAGGGAACAAACCAAGTCTCATCATGACAAGAGGATCATCAGCCGAAACTTCCAGCCGAAAGATCAAGTGCTCCTTTTCAGTTCCAGGTTACGGCTGTTCCTTGGAAAACTGAGATCAAGATGGTTCGGACCATTCGCCCCCGGAGCTATTGTGTTGCTAGAAAAAAAGGGCGAAGAATTGGTTGTCAAGGGTCAGCCCCTTAAGCCGTATCTTACTGAGACAAAAATTGCAAAGGTGAAGAAATTCCCATAACCAACCCTTCTTTAGCCTAACCCAGCTAGCCAAGTCTAGCTAGAATCTTAAACCAAACACTTGGTGGGAGGCAACCCACTGGTGAGTGTACATATTTTTTTTTAAAAATATTCGTTTTGTGTTCTATATTATTTTTATTTGTAGGATTAAAATCAGAAAACCCGAGTTACTCAAATAGAACAGTCATCAGACTGTTCCTAATTCGGAGCAGCTCCTCCGCTTAGGTAAGTATTTCGCGACCCAAAAACAAAAAATCCAGAAAAACCTAGAAAAAATGAAGCACGAAGTGGGGGCTATTTAAAGGCACTTTCCCATCTCTCTTTTCTTCCCCCATTTCCGCCTCCTCCTTATCACTTGCGATTACCATAACTCTTCATCTCCAAACCTTAAATTCTTTAAACTCTTCACGGTTTTACAAGATTTTTGGTTCTAATCTTGCTTGGATTTCGAGTTTCTTTGGTTAATTGCATGACCCCCCATCATCAATCGAACGGTTAGCAACGAAATCACCATGTGATTCTTGGCTAAAAACTAATCCTCTTCTTTTTGCTCTTGAATAGATCGATTTTAGGTTATTCAAACTCGAAATCGACCTCTCTTTTGGCTGCTAGGATGGTTTAAAGAAGTTGAGTTGAGAATGATTGAACCGATTAGGGTATTTGGAAAGTTTGAACCTTTGTGCCACTGTTCTTATTTACACATGCATCGATTGATGTAATTTGGGTTTAGGATCTATTGAATCAATTTGTGTTAATTGGCAGATTGATGTTAGTACCAAAATTTCAAAGTGATTGTGTTTGGTTCACCATTATCAATTACTTGTTATTTTTACATTGGGGTGATAGAAGAAGTTTGGAATAGAGCAACCGCAATCATAGAAGCTTCCAACTTTTTCTACCAAACCCAATCGAATGGTGTTAATCACTTGAATTGAATTTGTTTTTACAGATGCCACCTAAACGAACCAAAATGGCTTCCAAGATCAAGCCAAAGTACGGCCAAGGAGAACCGGAGGATGACATCATCTCCTTAACGTACCCATGGCCAGGCGAAGAGGGAACCGAGATTTCTCTTGACGATCCAAACATCCCAGACTCCTCGGAGGATAGATGGGATAAGGAAGCCTCGCGTCACTACAACGCCTTGATCGAGCTTTTGAACGAGCTCGTAGATCCATGAGGATGTGAATGAAGTTCTCTCTGTGTTGGGAATAACTGATCTCTGCTTCGTGACTCACCTGTTGTACCCTGATTTGGTGAGACAAGTCATCGCCACTCCAGAGCTAATATACCAAAAACCGGATATCCCAACATTTGAAGAGGCGTCTTTCACCTTCTTTGCAAGCGGGGTATAGCGCTCGATATCCGTGGAGAAGCTTACCAATATCTATGAGATCTAGGAGGAATACACTGGGACAAGTTCCCCAAAGAAGTTATCTCCGGAGCAAGCATTCTGGAAATTCATGGCCTCAGAGGAAATCAAATCCTCAGCCATCCAGTCCCACATCTGCCACCCCATACTGATTATTGTTGCAAAGGTCCTAAGCAACCTGCTTTTCTCAAAGGACCATACATCAAAAGTACAAAGAGGGGAGCTGCAGATGCTATTTGCGGGGGTTGAAGATGAGCTCAGAGTTGCGAACATTGGGATTCCGATTACTCCTATGATTACCAGTCTTAGGTGTGTGCTTGTTCAAATGTTTTCGACAAGAAGGCGAGGTTGTCGAAAGACACTCTAAAAGAGGACCGTTCTGGGAGTTTTCTTACTTCTTTGTTCCACCATTTGGAGATTGACCTCAACACCTATAGGTGCAAGAAGACAACGTAATATATTGACAGTCCTTACCTAATCAACTGTCAAATCCTTCGCGATGAGACCACTTACAGCTTCCTTAGTAGGTACTCGAGAACCCTCTACTACAAACTCCCTCAACCAGATATCACCATGCTCAGCGATGTGGAGAACATTTGTTTCGACCTCGATCCTCATTATCTCTGCGCCGACCCAAAGTCTTCCCATCTAGATGCAACAATGGAAGATGTTGATTTTGTTGGTACTGTCGACAACACCACTGCATACGATTTAGAATCCCTTGCTGACGACGAAGATGATGCCACCTACCATCGCAGGATGGTAGATTCTCAGTGCAAGAACAACAGCCTCATGAAGGGGATTCTGAAGGCGATCACTGGAGGATGTTTGGGATCGCCAAGCACAGCTGAGACTTGTCGGCCACATACCACGCCGGGTAGACATCGTGCAGGAAAGGAGCCAGCAGGTACATCAGGAGTGGTGGAGAATTCCCCAAAAGCAACTCCGCGGAGGAGGAACATGCGCTACTCTGGTCCGTCCGATAGCAACGAGACCGATTAGGGGGTTTCAACATCTCTATCATCATTTTCTTATCTGTTTGAACCTTTTGTGTTTTATGATTTATGAACTTGTTTATTTTGGCCTTTCACGAGTTGTTTTCACACTAGGGATGGTGTGAAGTAAGTCTGGGAGAGGCATTTATCTGCTACTAATCTCATTTTTTCTATCTTATATCTTGAGTCAATTCGTTTTGAGTCATTTTGATGTTTTTATTAAGTCAGTTTGTTAGGATCGAGTCAGTCAAAATTTTGTGGGAAGCAGGACCTTATTCTAAGATGTGTTTTAACCACCCTCGTGCTTTAAATTGTCTTATTCAGTGACCTTAGCAGAGACGAAAGACACACATGTGGATCCAGAACACCCTGACATTACATCATCTTGTTCTCCAGAAGCTTTCAGCTTGTCGAGGTTACTCTGGAAAGACTTAACTCCATTTAACTTGAACCTAATCTTGACTGCAATTCTTCTTGTCATGGGCATTGGAAAAGGGTAACAAGATCACACTCATGACTTCTTATTCTTTCTATCCATCTTGCTGATCCTAAGTGACTAGCTCATTTTTAGCTAGTACCCACCTTGAAACCCTAAAGTCTTTATTCCCCCCTCATGCATTTGTTATTCGATATCTTATGTGCAGATATTGCAAAAGCCTGGGAGGAAAGGATTGACACAATCTATTACTTGTTAATGCTACAGGATGTTCTGCAGAAAGAACATGCGGGACTAAGGGAGACGCTGCTCCACCGCCATTGATCCAACATGAGAGAAGAGAACGTAAAAAGAAACAATAATGAGTATGAAGTCAAGAACTTCAGTGGCACGTCAAAACCACCAATGTCACCTCCTTCTTCGACACCATCACCAAGTTTTTTTAAAAAAATCTTTGTGTACTTCAGAATGAGGTGATGGAGGAGGAGAAGAGTTCCAAGATAGACG
>JABAYD010023436.1:0-15366 GCA_014822095.1 Diplotaxis tenuifolia
AGCTGTGATTGGAGACACCATTGGAGACCCATTGAAGGATACTTCAGGACCTTCGTTGAACATCCTGATCAAGCTCATGGCTGTTGAGTCTCTTGTCTTTGCTCCCTTCTTTGCCACTCATGGTGGTATCCTCTTCAAGTACCTTTAAACTCAACCCTGAGTGAAGAAGAAAGATGATGATGAAGATGGATTCAAAACTCGTTTTACCAAATTCGTGTTTTCCTTTTGCGTAGGTGTTTCAAAACTCTTTTTTTTTTTGTTGTTGATGAGGCTCTCATTTAAAGAACCAAACCAAATGATGTTTCTCTCTTTTTGTGCTGTCTAGATTTTAGAAATCCACGAGTACTTGATTATGAGTATTGTTTTGGTCTTCTTCGAGACGGATGAGATTTAAATATCAGTCATTCGTCGGCATTAGTTGATTGAAGCCGTTCTCATTTTGTTTTAATTCTTTCACGACATTATCACACAAACAACAAAAGTTTCTAAAAATTGGTTTAGACAACAAATTGGTCATATATGAAACAAATGCTAATTCTTTCATGACATTTATTACACAGACAACAAATGTTTTCACACAAAGGTTCTAAAAATTGGTATAGATGGCAAAATGGTCATGTATGAAACAATTTTCGCTGCTAATTCTCTACCTAGAGATTTCTTGAACATTGTACACAAATATAACCTTTGAACTAAGTCCCTCTTAGAGCTTCAGCACCAGCAACAATCTCTAGCAACTCCCCAGTGATCTTAGCCTGTCTCTCCCTATTATAAGCAACCGTAAGGCTCCTCTTCAACTCAACCGCATTATCCGTCGCATTACTCATAGCATTCATCCTCGAAGCAAGCTCACTCGCCAAAGACTCCTGCAACGCTCTCAGAATCTGACTGTTCAAATACAAAGGCATCATCGCATCAAGAATCTGAACAGGATCCTGCTCAAACTGCATCAACGGCGAAATCTCCGGCCTCTCAACCTCAACTTTCCTCCTCTCCACAGCAAGCTTCCCGTCTTTACTCGTAAGCCTAAACATCTCATCCTCCATAGCGTCAACACACTCTCCACTCACATCACAAGACTCTCCTTTCGTCGACAACGGTAACAAAGTGTGGATCACAGGATCAGATTTCACTAAAGACACAAACTTTGTGTACACAAGCTCAACTTTATCAACCTCCTCGCTCACAAACAACGAGAACACATCATCTGCTATAACCTGAGCTTCTTTAGCCGTGGGATAAACACCTCCTCCTTCAATGAACTTATCAACTTCAACATCGTCTCTTCTCCTACTAAAATAAACATTCCCTTTCTTCCCTACGCTAACCACAACGGAGTCCACACCTCTCTGTTTCAACTCATCAACTCTTGAATTAGCTTTCTTGATCACTGCGTTGTTGAAACCACCGCACAAGCCTTTATCACCGGTGACAACGACTAAAGCTACTCTCTTTACGGGCCTGACGTTGCTGAGAGGGAAGTCTACGTCTTCTAATTGAGCGGATTGGTTGATCGAGTGGAGGATCCCGACTAGGGTTTCGGTGAAAGGTCTGCAATTGATCACGGCTTCTTGAGCTCGACGGACCCTAGCCGCGGAGACGAGTTTCATCGCTTCTGTGATCTTTTGGGTGTTTTTCACGGTGTCGATTCGTTCTCGTAGCTCTCGGATTCCGGCTCGGATTTGGAGTGTGGGTGACGGAGGTCTCGAGGAGATAAGATCTGGGCGGCTTCGTTGTGGTTTTGTTGTGGGGAGGAAAGAGATGGACTTTGAGAGGGAAATGGATTTTGAGTTTGAAGGAGATGACATGAGCCATGAGGTCGAGATCGAACCTGTCATTTTCGTTTGGGATGATGACTCGAGATTTGAAAGGTTTAAGCTTGTTTGATCTTCCTTGAGGTGATAAGAGTAGAGAAAGAGAACTTCAGGGTGCTTTTGTGATTATTTATAATTGTTTTACGAGGGCTTATTATAAAAACATAGAGACTAACGGTTAAACTGAACCGGAAAAAGTTTGTTGAACTGAACCGGAAAAAGTTTGGTTTGGTAGTTTTTAAATTTTTTTATCGAAACTAACCAAAGTTTTATGTTTTTGATTATATTTCAGTTAAAAAAGTTTAATCGGATTTGAAATTTTGGTTAGTTGTTTGGTTCAAAATTTGTTTTTTTTTTGTTTTGAAAAAGCGAACTTTAGAGAGATTGGACATGGCGCCTTTGAATCCATCAAGAAGGAACTCTTTGGGAGATTGCATCAGTTGTTTACATTGGAGGGTAAGAAGTTCACTCGGCAAAGAAAACAGAGCAGAAGCTGCTCAACAATGGTGTCTTTGTTCCCATGCAATACCATCTTAAATTATAAGTCGTAGAGTTTGGTCGAATTTGATACAGTAAAAACATTCTAATGAAATACATTCAATAATACAGAACAACATAAATGAAAAATATTCAGTTATACAGGATATATAATAGCTTTGACTTATAGATAAAGCTCCCAATCATAATGGTGGGGAGATACAAACATACACACTATACAACAAACGGTGGGTAACGTGGGATTTTCTACAGTTTTTTTGACATGATTTAAATAACTTACCATTGAGGCATATGATGAAAGAGACCCATTAGATTCAGGAAGCGGCTACATATTTCTCCCAAGTACCGTATTTTGAGCTGAAAGTTCCACCACCAAACTGCTGTGCGTACTCGCATATCACAGTCCGAGCGCAAGCGTCCCATGTCTTGGCCATGTCTTTGAGCGACATCGGCTGTGACAAACTTCTTAGCAATATGTTGAACCTTGCCATTGCTTTGGATGAGAGGTCCTCCTTCTCTTTGCTGTTCAAGAAAGAACCACACCATGTTACCTTAAGCTCAGAAGATGATCCAGTTTATTTATCGAGGTGTTCCTAAAGACTAGAGACTGAAGGATTTTGCTTGTACCTGGTTTCGACTGGGAGTTTATCCAGGAGAGATGGAGAGCCGTTGGGGTAGCTACAAGGTACCAGCAGACGCAATGGTTGAATAGGAGACTGACAAAAGCACACAACATTTTTCAAAAAAAAAGGATAACTGAATGATTTTGTTTCCGCAGAATCTTAACGATAAAATCAATGCTTACCATTTGGGTCGATGAGAGATGAGCCTTCAGGGCTGGGCTAAGAGAAACAGCTATAAACGAAAATCTTACTGTTGTTCCTTCACACCCTTTCCTTGTTGTTGCTCCCTCGCTAGGATCAGCAGCATCTTCATCATCACAAATTTCAACAACTGTATCTATCAGCCGCTGGTTTATTTCCTTGATTTCCTCCAAAAGGGCATGCTCCATCTGCAGTCCAAGATTGAGTCGTCAGTATAAATAAAAATATTTCCGAATCTTTCTTTGTTCTGTGTTTCATTTTTCAGAAAAACCATACTTCAGTTCTTGCCTTCTTGCCATCAGAAGTGGCAGTAGATTCCAGATCTGATGTTCCCAAGCATGCAAGCTGCTTGTAGTTGTCACCAACGCTACCTTCTAATGAAGAAACGCTTAATGGCATCGCGGTTGTGTGACGCTTCATTTTCTTGGTCGCCATCATTCCCTCTTGCGTCATGAAATTTCTTGCTTGGAGACGACATTTAGTCATCGCAACCAAGTCCTCGCCAACTGAAGCTCTTGAACCGTTTCCTGGGGCAGAACCAGCTATCCTATCAACCATGCTTACAACAGATCCGATGTCACTTACTGCAGAAGAAAGTGCTTGTGGTGAGATGGACTTCACCTGAAAACAACAGAAAGCGTACATCAGGACCAAAACAATGTTTCTACTAGAAACGAGAGACGGGCAACAATAACGTCATCCTGTTGAAATATACCCTTCAAAAGTTAGTAAAGCTACTTACCACTCTGATGAGGCGTTCCATAGGCAGCTCAGCCGCACTTGGTTTTCCAGATGTACTTATCAAAGGATTTAAATTAGATCCATCAAACTCCTGAAGGAGAGGAGAGGCAGAGATCCCAGGAGTGCCAATCGCAAGGGACTGAACTACACCTTGCATGCCAGCTGCTTGTTGGCGTGCAGTATTTCCCATTGACAACGAAGAAGCTCCAGAAGGTTTCTCAGAGTCAACTTGCATAGGGGATGGTGCCAAGGGGGTTGAAGGAGATGGGACAATAAAAGGGGAGTTTGCAGGTTGCAATGGAGTTCCCGTCTTGTTGATAGGCATCACATTTTTCTGGTCGACCTGAGGAGACATATGTGGTTGTATCATCTGAGGAGACTGACCTTGCATAAGCTGAGGCGACGTAACAGGAAGCTGGGATCCTGGTTTTAACTGTTGAAGGGGATAGTTACCACGTTGACCCTGCAGAGAATGTTGCTGAAACATCCCACGGCTGGCATTCATTCCCTGCCTGGCTGTGGAATCATTCATATCATTTTGCGCCACTTGCTGCTGTCTTGCTTGCAGCTGTTGCTGCTGCTGAATTATCTGCTGCTTCTGTAGTAGCTGCTGCTGCATCTGACGCTGTTGTAACTGCTGTTTGAACTGCTGCGTCATTTGTTGGTCTTGCTGTTGCTTCAGGTGTTGTTGCTGAAGCAAACCGGAACTTAACTGGGTTTGATTAACATTAGACTGCAGTGTACTTAACCCACTTTGAGCAGATGCAGAACTGTTATTTACTTGTTGAGAAGTATTTTGTTGCATCGATCCCATGGCCATCTGCTGGCCATTATTCAGTGCATTTCCTTGGCCTGACTCTAGACTAGAAGCTGGTATGGAACTGGGAATGTTCTGCTGTGGAGCTGAAACTCCAGGACGAGATGATAGAAGACTGTTCTGCATATTCGTCAGACTACACTGTTGTGCCCTTTGCCCAGAAGAACCCGGCATGCTCATTGATTGCATCTGCGGATTTACTTGATTATCTTGAGATTGATCTTGAACGTTCTGAGACTGTTGTTGCTGCATAGGCTGCATCTGAGATTGCGGAAGCTGCCCTTGCTGTACTGGTTTCCTCGGCCTATGCATATTTAAGAAAGTTATAATCTGCTTCTCATAAAAAGCCACCTTATCCTTTAATGCAGGCACGATATTGCTCTTCGAAACGGATAGGAATTGTATCATTCGCTCCAACATTGTCTTGAATTGTTTCAATTTCTCAAACTGCTCCGATCTTTGTTGCTGTGGAAGAGAATCCTGCTCGAGAAAAAGAAGAAAGGAATTTACTCAACAAGAAAAGAAACAATCAAATAGACGCAAGCTGCCACCTCTGTGGGTTAAGAAAGAAACATAGATATCTGATATTTACTTTCAAGCGGACGGTCTATACGAGTCTCAAAAGCATTTTTTTAGTTAAATGGTCAACAAGATTCCAAAGTTGTATGACTTTCTTTTGCAATATCGAATCCATTTGCATTAAATTCATTAGGTACCTGCTGCTATTTCGAAGGACATATATGCAAACAATTCTCCAAGTAAAAAATCGTAACTTACTTGCTGCAACTTAGCTGTAACTCTCTGATAGATTTCATTAAGATCTGGTAAGTACACCTCTTTCATTGTTTTGATCTGCAAAAGACGAGCAATATGGTCATACGATTACTCATTATGGAGATATCTATGTTAGATCGCCTGCCTTCTTGCATATATCTCTTGGAGATTTAATAAGCGTGGACAGAATTGGTGAAGGCTTAGAAAATTACTGCTATCTCCCCAAATACTTCTAGGTGCTGAGCAAGACTAAGAAGCCGGAAGCATTACCAATTTAAAAAGAGAAAATACCTTTTGGTAAGCCTCCTCTTGCCAATCCACTCCGTTTGCACTTTCCGTCTGTGCCGTCGAGTCAAGCGATGCTAAAATTGATAAAAACGCAACATCAGATCCTGCTGAGAGATTATGTAAATATGAGAACCTAAAGAATTCACAAGGATGCAAAAACATACATGATGGCATCTCTGGAAGGGCTCTTTGGGATTGATATAGTTGTCTCTGGTGGTCCACAACATTTTGAGGTGGAAGCAGAGAACCTGTGACTTGGCCTGAAGATTGTAGCCTTTGTTGCACATCCTGCTGTAGCTGATTAGGTTGCTGTTGCAAACCTAACTGATGATGCGACTGAAGGGGCATCATCTGCTGTTGGGATGGTTGATTCTGTGACTGTTGGCCCTGAGATGGAAACATCCCATGGCCAGACGCCTGATGTGTTCGTTGCAGCCCCGTTGGCTGTGATAACATGTGTACTGACTGCTGGTTAGTCTGCAAGTTCGAATTGCCAACCTGGGAATTGAGTAACTGTTGTTGTGGTTGCTGCAATCCGGTAACATTGCTTTGCTGCAATCCGGTAACATTGCTTTGCTGTAATCCGGTAACATTGCTTTGAGTGCCCAGTGGTTGCTGATGCGTAGCCTGAAGGCTGTTTTGTTGAGATATCAGCTGCTGGGCCGGTGGCTGTTGCTTCTGCTGCAGCGGTTGCTGCTGTTGCATGTTCATCATATTATTCTGTTGGTTCAATAACCTTTGCTGATGTTGCTGCTGCATATCCCCAACAAGATGCTGCCCCATCATCTGCTTCTGTTGGATGCCTGAGCTATTTGCAGCTTGTTGCCGTATCATTTGTGATTGCTGCTGTTGTAGAGGAGTAATTGACTGCTGCGGCAATGAAGTTTGCTGCTGGTGAATTCCAGAGGCTTGTTGTGATTGCGGATGTTGCCTTAGCAGCGAAGATTGATGCTGACGAAGCATAGCCTGTGTCGTAGTCTGCTGCCCAGGTAATTGGGGACTTGATTGCTGATTTGTGTGGAGGCCCTGTAGAGGAGCTGAGCTCACAGAGGAGGGCTGCGTCACAGATGTTGGAATACCAGACTGTTGAGACGAATGCATTTGATTGGGCTGCATCACATTTTGTTGTTGTTGTTGTATGTGTGACGGCAAAAGCGAACTGGGATTAGGAACATTCCCTGACTGAAAATTCTGCTTGAGAAGTTGCTGCTGTAGCTGTTGCTGATAAAGATATTGTGCACTCTGTGGCTGTTGCTGTTGCTGCTGCTGTTGCTGCTGCTGTGAAGACATAGCATGCGGCCTGCCAAGCATCTGCCTTTGGGGTCCAGAAAACATGTTCGATGAAAGGCCATGTTGCCCAGATGAATCTTGCAACATTCCGGCTACATTTTGCATATTGGAATTCTGGTTTACAACATTTGTGACATTATTATTGGCAATGGAAGAAACGGGCGGTATGGAGGACGGTAAACCAGCAGAACCCATCATTCCAGAGGCTGTATTGTTCTGCATGGTCTGTGGCAGCAAAGGCTGAGGTGCTTGAGATTGATTGTTTGGTAACGTCCCTGGAAGAAGGTTCCCTTGATTGGTAGGTACTATTCCATGAAAGGTTAAACAACATAAAATTAGCGAAATGATCATCCAAAAAAAAAACGGATAAACAGAGCTAAGCAATACATGCTTGAAAACTGTGATTACTTGAATCCATGGTTGTGCCATTATTAGCGGTAGGGATAGACGAGGAAGCGCCAGTTGCATTTTGAGATTTAGTCTCCATAGTCAGCATCTTCATGGATATTTTCCGAAGGTAATCAGTCTGAAAAGTCGAAATAAAAGAAAATCAGGAAGGTATACATGGATTTAGTCCTCCATAGCCAACATCTTGATGGATTCTTTTCCAGGTTGCAGAGTGCAGTGCCTCACAAATCTTTATAGATACCAAACACTAACCAAAAGAATATTCAGCAGCCTATAAATTTACCTGGTTAACAGCACCGCTGAAAATTTTCTCCTCGAATCTGGCAGCAATTCTCCTGAGCTCGTTGATCCCTTCTGGTCCAGAATATGGAAGGTGCTTCTTTAGTGTTTCCATTCTAACGCAAATGGCAAAGTAAAATAAGTAGGAGAAAAAACACAATTATTAGTCAAGGAACTATAACACTATATCAACCTTGTATTTGACAGAGAGATAACACCTAGGTAAAACGAAAACTCACATCTTGTTGACAATCTTCTGGCGTGAATCAGGTGGCAACTGAGCTCTCCAGTCACCTGTTTCCATGGCTGGATCAACATTTGGAAGAGAAGGTCTCCAATTGTTATTATCCATCAACTGTCCTACACATTTACAAGCCATAGAGCAACAAAAAAAAGTAAGTAGAGACTTATTATATAACTCAATCAAATCAGAGAAGAACCCTATACAGATCAGAGCCACCTATTCTGATTCCTGTTCGTAGCACAGAAGCTACAGATTCGAGCTCAAGTAGCATATCAACAAAACGCAAATCCAAGAAAACAAAATAAACATACTCAATCACACCAACAAAGTTTCATCTACGCTCAAACACCATAAAGGACGATAGAGTTATCTCTGAATATCTCAAGAGAAAGCGAGATTCGAAAATTTCACCTCAAAATCCAGAGCCTATCGAGACGGTTGCTTACGGCGATTACGGATTGATTGAGAATTGGTTTTTTTTTCTTGGGAGCTAGATTTAGGGTTTAGGTTGATTGAGAAATGAATTTGACTGACTGAGATAAGATCTGGACAAACGGAGAAGAAGGAGGTGGAAACTTCTTTGTCTTGACTCTTAAATCATTTTACCAATTAGGAATATTTGCAAGATAAAGAAATTATTTTAATTGGTTAATGTTTCACCTTTTTCTTGCCGGCGAACGGTTTTATTTATTAAAATGTTGTTGTATGAGAGAGTCTTCCACTAAAGATCAATTATGTAATAGATAAATTGATCACTAGTGTTGAATTATATGTAATCTTTTTTTGATAAGCATAAAATCAAAATGTTAGGAGGGCAAGAGCAAAAAATTTGCTACAAACTTTAATATCTGTGAGAAATAAAGTATATTGTCATTACCCATTAGAGTCATTTTTCCCTCTTACCCGTATAGAGTGTGATTGGATAATGACATAGTGAATTGGTGAAAAAAAATGTAGTGAGAAATAGAAGAAATAAAGGTTTGATTGTATGATACCCTTAGAATAAAATGAAGTAAGTAAAAATTTATTTCAGTATATTTCTTCTGAGTTTATCCAGTCGAATGGAAATGATTTCAGCTCATGTACTCTAAACAAAGAGAGAAAAGTAGAGATAAATATGTTCTTTCAACTTTTGTTAGATGAAAAGGTTACGCTGGATTTGTGACAGCTCTTTTTGTTCTCATTTTCACCTTTTCATTTCCACTATTTACTCCATTAATTATCAGTGACAAACTAAGTTTTGAAAAATGTTGGAGTACAAATTTCCACTTGCTTAAAGTGAATAAGTGATTTACTTTAGTTACCTTGATTTTTAGAGTAAACTGGTGGAAAACTCCTTTTACTTGATTGGTAAAAAAAAAGTAGAAATGAGAGTAACAATTGAACTGAGAATAAATATTTACTCTAATTGGCATAATACTGTCACACCCATCATATATAGTTAGGCCTGTTCGTTTGTATATCTGAAAGATGCATCCAGATGGTCTATCTAGATGCTTTATTCAGATGTTCCATCTGGGTGTTGTTCGTTTCTTTATTTCGTCTATACATCTAGATGAATCATCTGAATGTAACTATGTTCGTTTTTTTTCCAACTTACATCTCCATCCAGATGGATTTGTTAATAAAATGAATAAAATAAATTTGTGTTTACATTTTTTTTGAGAAAACGCGTTTTTAAAATTTTGAGAAAAATGCATTTTTACGGTTTTAGCAGAATAACGCGTTTTTCCGGTTTTGGCAGAAAAACGCAATTTGCGGTTTGGGCGGAAAATGCGTTTTTCGGTTTTGGCAGAAAAATGTATTTTTACGTTTTGACAGAAAAACACATTTTCGCGGAAAACCACGTTTTTTGCTGTTTTGACGGGAAAACACGATTTTCGGTTTTGGCGGAAAATACATTTTTTCGGTTTTGGCAGAAAAATGTATTTTTTACGGTTTTGGCGGGAAAACGCGTTTTTTTGCGGTTTTACCGGAAAAACACGTTTTTACGGTTTCAGCAGAAAAAACGTGTTTTACGGTTTTGGCGGAAAAACATGTTTTTGTGGTTTTGGCGGGAAAACGCGTTTTTGCTATTTTGGCGGGAAAACGCGATTTGCGATTTTAGCGAAAAATGTGTTTGTTCGGTTTTGACAGAAAATGTATTTTTTACGGTTTTGGCGGGAAAACGCGTTTTTGCGGTTTTGGCGGAAAAACGCGTTTTTGCGGTTTTGGCGGAAAAACGCGTTTTTAAGGTTTTAGTGGAAAACACGTTTTATGGTTTTGGCGGGAAAACATTTTTTGAGGTTTTAGCGGGAAAATCTATTTTTACAGTTTTTGCGAAAAAACGCGTTTTTGTGGTTTTGGCGGGAAACTCGTTTTGCGGTTTTAGCGGAAAAATACGTTTTTACATTTTCGGCGAAAAAACGTGTTTTTGCAGTTTTGGCGAAAAATGGGTTTTTCCGTTTTTTTTACGGTTTTGGCGAAAAAATCATTTTTCGGTTTTTATGGAAAAATGTGTTTGCAAAAAATTAGTTTTTTTGCTTTGAAAAATTATCTTTATTTTTAAAAAGTTATTTTTTGTCATTTATCACTTTGGACTAAACTAGATGCATCTGTATCCAGATGCACCGTCATGACTCATCCTCATTTGGGTGAGAATTTGAGATGAGTTTTTAAAAATTTACCTGGGTGATCCATCTGGATGTAGCATTTTAATGTACAAAACGAACATCGATTTGCATATTCACTCGGATGGATCACCTGAGTGAGCAAACGAACAGCCCCTTAGTTATGCCTAGTCTTTTGACGTATTGCCTACAAAAAAAAAAGTAATGTTTGATGGCAGTGTTGTTTTGTAACTATATCAGCGAGGTCCATAGAGAGTTTCAGGGCTTGGGCTGTTGCAAGAGGTATCTTAAGATCAGGGAGGAAGAACGAGGAATCATCATTCTTTTGTGACTCAGAGCTTGCACATAGATGAAGCTTAGTTAAACAATTTGTTTTGCTCAGAAAAAAACATTATGTTAAGTGTCTGCTCAAAAGAATGATCATGTTTAGTAGTAGTACATAGGTTTTAGACATGTTACATCTACTCTATTAAAACATAGTCTTTCTTTTATCTACTGATACTAGTTATCATTTAAATTTGGACAATTTTTAAAGTGTTACAAATACTATATAGAGTTGATCGAACCATATTACTTAACTTAAACCAATATGATTAATATACATATGTAGATATCATAAAAAAATGAATTACGGAGTACTAATATATGAAACTAATAGATTTCATATCTTAATAAATATGAAAATCTACTAATTATATGAAACCAATAGATTTTAGAAATCGTAATATATGATTTGTTTTATTTTTATTATATAATTTATTGATTATTTTTAAAAAATAAATAAATATAAAGCAAAACTAAAAACAAATTTAAAAACTAAAAACAAAAACCAATAGCTAAAAGCACGGGTTATGTTTTTGTTTTTGTTTATTTACAAAATAAACTATTGCAAATACAAAATAAACTATTGCAATTTTCTTTAAAAATTATCGTATTTTCAATTTTAAAAACTAAAAATCACAACCAAAATCTGAAAATCGAAAAAATAGAAATTTTAAAAATAAAAACCAAAAAACAAATCTAAAACCAAATCTAAAAAAAAATAGAAACTACAAATTAATGCGAAACAATTATCACCACGAATTTCGAATTACTAATTTTATACCAAAACATATTTTAAATAAAGACAAAAAATAATTATATAAATTTTTAATCATAAAAAGTTCTCGCGCTATCTAGTTTCACCTGATACTTGTTTCCTTAAAGATTTGTACACTGGAATTGATGGTAATGTTAAAATATGGGGAAATAGTTTTTTTTTTACATCTCTCGGACATTTCCTTTCACATTTGGAATGTGACGATAAAGATACTAATGAATAAGCCTTTCCATGATACTATAAGTTAATACTCGGTGGCCCAATAGGTTTCGGTTGATTCGGATTTTCAGATTTTTTGTACTATGTTCATAAGTACCATTCGGTTTTTGCTAATAATCGGATCGGATTCGGTTCGGTTCTTTCCGGGTTCGGTTCGGATCGGATTATAACCAATGTCCGAAAACGTCCAAAAATATTTTTCTTAAACCTAAAAATTTGAAAAAATAGTATTCAAAATATGTAAACTATTCACAAGTATAATTAAAAATTAGTTAAACTATCTAAATTAACTAAGATATATTCAAAATAACATATAACATAGACTACGAAAATATCTAGAATATTATAAACTATTTAAATTACCTTAACATATATAAAAATATTAACATATTTAACTAATTTCGGATACCTTCGGATCCTACTTCGGATTTTGGTTCGGTTCGGGTTATACCTAAAGTCCAAAGTACTAGGCTCATAAGTCCCTTTCGATTATTTTTGTATAATGGTTTGGATCCGGATTCGGTTTTTCTGGTTCGGGTTTAGGTCGGTACTTCGGGTTGGGGTAAAAACGCCCAGGCGTAGCAATGATACCATTTCACATTTAGTAACAGTAAAAACAAATTTATCTCAAACAAATTTTTGACTTAGAAGTTGTAACTTTAAAAGGATTCACTTTACAAAAACAGAGCTACGAGCAAAATGATATTGTCATGAAACTAAGAATCATCATTGTCCATTGTAACGTTGAGATTTGAGTTTATAGAGAGTTATGAGCCATTCAGGGTCAAGGAAGTTGCCGCCGCCTTTAACGGCGGGGATCCACGATTTCTTGGGCTAAGCAGCGGTGGCAGCTACGATCAGAGTTTTCCCGCCAACTCTCGTAGCTCCAGCGTGTATGTCGCTTCCCAGTGCGGTGGCATTCTTCTTGCTTCCGGCGAGGAACGAAGAACCAAGTCCATTGAGCACAGCTCCGGAGACTGCCATCGCCATAAGATCTCTAATATGTCTCCTCTATTTTGAGTGTTATGTTAGCTCTGTTTTTTTTTGGGAGCTAAAAGAATCAAAGAAAGGAGATTTAGAGGGACAGAGATGATGGACACTCTTCACTAACACTTGTCTCTTACTTGCCAACTCAGCATTTTCATTTTTATTATCTAATTTAATTTATGGATTATCAAAAAAAAAAAAACCAAAAAATAATACGTGGACACTCTTCTTTTGGAGGCAACTAGAAAACCTAATCCTGATTATAAACTTATCGAAAATGCAAAATCACAGCCATAGATTTTGTACTGTGTTATGTAACAGGAGAACATCTTCTTCCACCACCGAACATCAAACCAAATCCTTCTAGGGCTCTTATGGGTAAGTATTATGCTGAAATTGGATTTGAAAAATCATAATTGGCTGCTGGGTGATAGAATCTTTGTTTGAACAGTTGAAGCTCACTGTAAAATCACTATGCTTTTATATTGTGTAACTTTTTTTTTCCCCGGTAATGGTCAGCTTCGCTTTCGGAACTGGAAAGTGCAATTAATAGTTTGATTGAGGTGTATCACAAGTATAGCAATAGAAGTTCCAATCTCATTAAGTAAATAATCCCATTCACTCTTTCTTTTTCAAGCTCTGTTTAGTATCATTCAGTTTTTCTCTGATATATACACGTTACCTGAACAGGCCTCAAGGAATAGAGAAACTGTGTTCCGATTTAGATATCTCTCATGACGATATCAGATTCTTGATGCTTGCTTGGTAACACTATTATATCCATCAAAAACTTTCGTAATATATGTATTTTTTATTGTTCGATTAACTCGAATCAATTGCAGTAAAATGAAAGTTGAGAAACAAGATTACTTAACACAGGTAAGAGCTATAGATTCTTTTTTTCCTTTTATACTTGACCTTTTTTTTTCTGATGTAAGCTCACTGTACTACATCTGTAGGAGGAGTGGAGAAGAGGCCTTATGGCTTTAAGAGCTGATACAATTGATAAATTGAAGAATGCTCTTCCCGAGCTAGAGTAAGAGGTTCAGAGTTTTTATGATTTCGTTTTGTTTTCATATATTCATTGTCATCTTCTCAGCACTCAACCCATACTCTGAGGCTTTTTTTGTTTGTTTGTTTCTTTTAAAGGTTAGGAGCCCATCAAATTTTGTAGATTTCTATGCTTATGCCTTTACTGATTCTTTAACAGGTAAACATTAAAAGATAAGTTTCCCAGAGATGAAGGAGTACAATCAAGAGCTTACATGGCCATTGCTTCTCAACAACTTTGTTAATTGGATTCGTGAAAAACAAGACTGAAAGCTTAACACATTGGTCCTCAAGTCTATTTTATTTCAGTTCTCTGAAAGACACATTATATGACGTTTTGTTACATGTGAAATGTGATCAACTTCAATAGAGGCGAGACACATTATTATATTATGTTTGAAATATTTGTATCTGATGGTATCCATACGTCCACACCATTTATAAACATCGTCCTTTCATCATCTAATCTAATTTGTGGATGAGAAAAAATGGAAATAATACGTGGACACTCTTCTTTGGAGTCAAAGAGAAAACCTAATCCTGATTATAAACTTATTGAAAATGCATAAAGTGTTGGATTCTGCAGGTGGAGAAAAAAAACCCGAAAAAGAAGTTAAAAGGAACCAAGATTTGTGGAAGTGAACTGTGTCTGGATCATATCGAAGCAAACATTACAGACCCATGGTTGGTTTGATTGGTCCAATGTCCACTTAGCTAGAAAAACAGCTGATGCAGCGATGACTGAAGGAAGCAACTTCAAGAAATGATAGTCTATTAACGTCAACTCCGTTAAGTAGCTGGCTAAAAACTAACTTCATATGTGTCTACGGTGAGAAGCTAGACCTGACAAAGACAAAGATAGCAATGGTGGTGATTCCATAAACGAAGATGAAACAGAGGATCTTGAGACAGAGTCTGAACCGCCTCAGAGAAGATTGTTAGAGATTGTTGCTGGTGCAGAAGCTCTTAGAGGGACTTAGAAAACTATGTCTGTGTTAAACCATTTGTTGTTTGGGTGATAATGCCGACAAAGACTGATAGTCAAATCTCATTTGTCTCGTAGAAAGAGCAAAACAATTCTCAAGTAGTTGGTGGTTTTCTAAAATCTTAGACAGCACAAAAGAGAGAGAAACATCATTTGGTTTTGATTCTTTAAATGAGCCTCATCAACAACAAAAAGGAGTTTTTAACCACCTAAGCACAAAGAAAACAAGAATGGTAAAAAGAGTTTTGAATCCATCTTCATCATCATCTTTCGTTTTCACTCAGGGATGAGTTTAGAGGTACTTGAAGAGGATACCACCATGAGTGGCAAAGAAGGGAGCAAAGACAAGAGACTCGACAGCCATGAGCTTGATCAGGATGTTCAACGAAGGTCCTGAAGTATCTTTCAATGGGTCTCCAATGGTGTCTCCAATCACAGCT
>JABAYD010023459.1:0-15288 GCA_014822095.1 Diplotaxis tenuifolia
AACTAAACATTTTGATAGTGATTATACTAGACAAATTAAATGATATATATTTATATTGAAATTAGAGAGAGTGAAATGGTTAATTAAGGTCTCTGTTGATGGCAGGCATACAGCTTGAAGTACGGGAAATGGTAGGCTTATTGTGATTACTAGACATTGGTTTAGGGCTGATAGACTGACTCCTAGTACACTTCCTAAGCATATCTCTCATGGCTTCAGCTTGGAAGAGAGCAGGATACTCTCTCCCAAGCTTGTTGAACCTTAGGCAGGCACTCATGTGTTCCTTCAAAGCCCCTTCTAGCCCATTATCTTCCCTCTTCTCTCTCTCCTCCTTCACCGCTTCTGAGCAGAGACCGCAAATCCACTTCCCCAAGAACTCCTCCCTCACGTTCTCTATGTACTCCGTGGTGCACTCCTCCCTCATCCCGCAGCACTCGCACTTTGCCTTCTCCACCTCTGTTATCGTCCCTAGTCCTTTCTCTTCTCTGTGGAAATTTAGTGATATGTCTGATAGGGTTCTTTGGAGTGACTTCGTCGCTAGCTTCGGTGGTGGTGGAGGCTTTACCACGATTCCGCTCACGCTCTTCCTTCTTCCGTTTGGTGCCATGATCCAATCTTCTTATTTATTTTTTTATACTCAGTATAGCTATGTATATATATGTCTCTTAAGGTTTTGTATTTATAAGCGGTGCAGTGGATTCATGTGTGGTTCAGCATTGCCATATCTCACGTACGTGCTCATGCAATAGCGACCTCTCTTTACAGCGTTACATTTTACTTTTCACAACTATACTAATTAATGAACCATATATCAAGTGATCACTAATTCACGTGTTACAATTTTTACAATGCAACTGGCAGCTAGCAACCTTTAACTAGAACTTAACTCTTTATAGCTGGGTACTTATCTATAATAACGAGATATAAAATTATATACATGGGATCAAATGTAAACAAACATACGATTTAGTTTTTTTTTGTCATTAATCTCAACTGGATCTGGTGTTTCGATTTTCTTACGGAATTTAAACTCTTCAATTCGGAATTTACATTAGGTATATTTCGTACCAAGAACTATAGATGAGCTAAAATAATATGCATATGTCATATATGTGAGCCAAACGTGAATATAAGTACAAACACACTTGACTAATTAAAGCAAGAGCTCAAGAATTGTGTGGAGGTAAGTAAAAGGAACGATAGGGATCCCAAAGACAATGATAGGTCACGTGTGTGTGTCCCTAGGTTCTGTTTAACCACACAAAACAGAGGAACAATATGGACTTGAAGAAGACCACTCATGATGAAGTTTAAAGTTTTCTTTTGTGAGAAGTTTAAAGTTGAGACTTGTAAATTTTCTCAACTCCAAAAAAGAGAGGGGTTGTTTTAAACTCATTTTTGCGAGACAACTTGTAAAGTATTGGAGACCACGTGCATAAATATCTTGTATTTAGATGCTACTACGTTCAGGGTTCACCACAAACTATATATTTCCTGTCGTCGTCTCCGTTGCTTTAATGTTAACTATAGTTACATGCACCTTTAAGAAAAAAAACAATATTATTCACAATCACTTGTTTGCATGCATATTTTAAAACGAAATTATATATCAGTTTAGCCTCTCCTCTATACATGTAACATATGCACGGTACCTTCCTTGCTTTGAAATATTATAAAATGGGTATATGTTTCTAACGCCAAATCTTGCAGAGTATCTATCTGTATCTGATTCTTGTTAGAGTCAACTGTCAAGTATCTACCTCTCCATAACATTTGCACAGTGAATAGTACCAGATGGTTGGGCATGGTTGCAATGATGAATAAAAGGCTAAAAGGAGCCTGACACATTTGTTTATAAAAGAAATTAAAAAAGGAAGCAAGCCGTGTTCCAAAAAAAAAAAAAACTGATCAAGTAAAGAAGAAAGGTAGGAAGAGCGTGAGAATGAGAGCAAAGAAGAGCTGTTGGTAGATGGAAATGGTATTCTTCTTCTCCTGATGATGAGTAATTCTTTCGGCATCACTTCGAAGAGTAGTCGTCGTAGTACTAGTAGCATTAGTAGTAGTAGTGTAGAGGAAGGAGATAGAAACCAAATGGCGAGGAAGATGAGATGCACGAGCTGATCTGTGAAGTAGAGGCCTTCCCACAACAGCCTTAAACCTCCCGCTCCAGCCTTGATCTCCAACCGTCACCACGACCGCATCTGGACGTGGTGAGAAGGAGAACCAACCTCTCTTGGAATAGACATGAAACTCTGCATGGCAGAAGCTGAGGCACAAAGAATGTCTTTCATCATACCCTCTTATCAGCATCCTTATTGCTTCTTCCTCCTCCCACCCTTGTGATTCAACTTGGCTATTATGCTTCTTCACATAGCAAACCCCTACACCTTCATCTTCTTCTTCCTCTCTCCCTCCTAACTTTTCTCTAATCGCCTTCCCTATCCTTTCTGCCTCACCCATCAACTCCCTGCATCTTTCATATTAGTTCCCTTTCATTCTTAAAATCTTAATACTCCATTTTGTAATATATGATGTTTTCTAAGATTTTTGTTGTTTCAACATATTTAATGTTATAATATTTTTATGTTATCTTTAACTTTACTAAAAAGCGTGCAACCAATAAGATTTTATGCTTATTTTTTTATAATTGATTAAATGCTTTTAAATTATAATTTAAATTACATTTTTCAGAGAAAAATATAAAAAAAGGTTTTAATATTTATATTATTTTTAACTTTATTGAAAATTGTGTAACTAATAACATTTTGTGTTCAAAAACGATTGATGTGATTTTGTAACCAATAAATTTATGTTTAGTCAAAAAATAATAATAAGATTTTGTGCTCATTTCTATAACTGGTTAAATAATTTTAAATTACATTTTTAAAATTATATTTTATAGAAAAAATGCATTAACACAAAATACCATGTACTTTGAAACAGATGGAGTGTGTTTATAGACATACCTCAAATCTGAATTACAAGCATGATCGGCAATATCTTTATAAAAAACGAACTCCTCCTCTGTCTCATCTTGGAAAACGGTTTTGTCAGCGGCGGCTCTCACCTTAGCCTCGGGAACACCGTGATTGATGAGCTGAAAACAACCGATGGTGGCGATGGCATCCATGAGGAGGAAGGAAGAGGAGCCTAACTGGAGGAAATCAAAGGTGGGAGGGTTCAGAAGGAGTCTGTGCTTGGGGAAGACTTTGTCGGGCAATACAAGATTTGGGACTCGACCACACTTATCCAAGAACTCCGAGAGGACGTCTTCATTGGCGGTGAAGGAGGACCGGCGGCTGGATCCCACGGGAGACGGAGGAGGAGCTCGGAAATCAGGAGATGAAACTCCCATTTTTTGCTTAGTTAAGTTTAGTACTACTACTACAACAACATGTATAGTTTTCAGGCTTCTAATCTGTAGAGGAAGGATCAATGAACAAAAGAAAAAGGTTTGCTAAATAAAGCAAGAGCATAATGATGAGATGCAATTCTATTGTTTGCTTTTTCCACACCTCTCTTTCTTATTTATATATCTACTTTTTCCAACTTTCTCATTTCCGTTCCAGCTATAAAAGCTTCATTGATCATACTATTACTACTACTCAGCATGTATATATATATTCGTGATTCGTCAATGGAAACAACTTGGGCCTTAACTTTCCCTTTTACTTGGATCTCAGGTCATCTAGCAAACGGGCTTCACCGATTCATGATATATCGTAATTTTTTTTTTTAATTCAGAGGTTGATGCTGATAGAGCTACAGCTGTCTCTTGCATTCAATCATACTAAATGCATGATTATTAAGTTTAATAATACAGTACCATTCTACTTCTGGAGGTGTCAGATTCCTGTATTTATTAACACCTTAATCTTGCACTTAAATCACATGCGCGTATTTTTTGGTTGCAGGAAGAAAATTATTTTTTAATTTATCTTGTTCTGGTTCTAGAAAATGAAAAATCATAGTTTGTCAGGAAATAGTAAAAAGAGGAAGAAACGTTAATGTTTACACACAAAAAAAAATGAATTTTTTTAAAGAAGCGCGAATTGTTGATCTGTATATAAAAAAGTTAAAAACAATGTTTGTTTGACTTTTCTCTTTCGCTTGCAAAAACTCTCTGCTTGATCTATTGACAAGTCAACCAATCCTGGCATTTAAACCCGTTACCTGTAAACTGAAAAGCCCTACAAAAGTCTCCAATACCAAATTTACTCTAGAATTCTAGGAGTAGAGATATGCCTTCCCCACTATTGCTGATTCCGGTCTTCCCCAAACATGTTGAATTGACTCATTCATATGCAATTTCTAAAAATTCCAGACCATAATGACCGTTTTGTACACAAGAACACAATGACTCAATAAGAACCACTTCCTCTTCTAGAGTCTTTCCTTCTCTTTTTTTTTTTCCTTTTAGGCTTTTACCTTCATAAAAGATGTAAAAAAACACAATGACTCAATGCAATTGGTTATTCTTAATAGGAATGCTGTGAATAAAAGGAATGAATATTTGTGGAATAAGAAAAATGGAACGATGAGTAAAATTGAATAATTAATAATGGAATAGTTGATTCCATTCATTCCATCTTTCACTAAGGTTTATATTACAAAACAAAAAGAATGGATTTTACAAAGATTTTTGTTTTTTATATTCATTCCAAAAATGAGATGTGTGGAATTGTTTCAAAAAGGTATTCATTGTAATTGGTAATTTTTGTTTTGAATCTCATGAAATGATGCATTCCAAACAAATCTATTCCACAAAATAACATTCCATTCCAGTTACTCACTGGAACTTGGGATCCTCTCTCCTCCTGTTATCTTTTGTTGACTTTGAAGATAACAGAATCGATTAGTTTATTGGTGAAACGTTCAATTATTACGTTTCTTGATAGAGATGAAACTAATAAAATAAAACGGGCGTAAGATAGCCGCCATCCTCAGTCAGCACCTCACATTTGAATAATCGTCCTCTTGCGCATTCAACGACAAACACTATTTATTTCTTTATTTCCAAAGAAGAGAAACAGAATGAAGAAAAATAACTTGGAAAAGTCCACCTTGACGTTCTTCTTCACTACTTATATATCCATTTTCTAATCACATCCTCTTCACTGCAACCCTCTCTCTCTCTTTCTCCAAACCAAATTTGCAGACTTACTCATAGATCAGACCATTCTCTAAAAACCCCACCAAGAGAGAGAGAAAGTTCGGGCAGTATGGATTACAACCCGAATCTCCCCATAGGAGGAGGCGGGAGCATGCGGCGAAGCATAAGCCGAAGCGTAAGCAGAGCAAGCAGAAACCTAGAAGACATCTTCTCCTCCGGGTCCAGACGCACACAGTCCGTAAACGACGACGAAGAAGCTCTCAAATGGGCCGCCATCGAGAAACTCCCTACCTACAGCCGTCTCCGCACCACTCTCATGAACTCCGTCATCGAAGACGACGTCTACGGCAACCAGCTCCTCAGCAAAGAGGTCGACGTGACAAAACTCGACGGAGAGGATCGTCAGAAGTTTATAGACATGGTGTTCAAGGTCGCCGAGCAGGACAACGAGCGGATCTTGACAAAGCTTAGGAACAGGATAGACAGAGTCGGCATCAAGCTCCCGACAGTAGAGGTGAGGTACGAGAATCTGACGATAAAAGCTGACTGTTACACTGGTAGTAGATCACTTCCGACTCTACTTAACGTGGTGAGGAACATGGCGGAGTCTGCTTTGGGTTTGATTGGGATTCAGTTTGCTAAAAAAGCTCAGCTGACGATTCTTAAAGATATCTCTGGGAGTATTAAACCGGGAAGGATGACGTTATTGTTGGGCCCACCTTCTTCTGGGAAGACCACGCTTCTTTTGGCTTTAGCTGGGAAGCTAGACAAAGCTCTTGAGGTCTCTGGGGAGATTACTTATAACGGTTACCGACTAAACGAGTTTGTTCCGAGGAAAACGTCTGCTTATATTAGTCAGAATGATCTTCATGTGGGTATTATGACGGTTAAGGAGACTCTTGATTTCTCCGCTAGGTGCCAAGGTGTTGGTACCCGTTACGGTATAAACAACAACAAAACAAATCTTTTTTGATCTTTTTCGTTATTATTATTTTGTGTGAGCTCTTGTTGAATTGAATGAATGGGATTCTTGTAGATCTGTTGAACGAGCTTGCAAGGCGAGAAAAGGACGCTGGGATCTTCCCTGAAGCTGATGTTGATCTGTTCATGAAAGCCTCTGCTGCTCAAGGGGTTAAGAGTAGCCTTGTCACTGATTACACTCTCAAAGTGAGCCCCTCCATTATTTAAATCTGTTTAAATGCTTATTTTTAAATATGAGTGTAAGCTGTAGTTGTTGTGACATAATACTAATACTAGCTAGTAAAAATATGAATTTTATTTTATGGTTATTTCTATAGATTTTCTGTTGTTGTTGCGGCACAATAGTAAAAGTATGAATTTTATGATTCTTTCTATAGATTTTCTGTTGTTGTTGTGGCACAATACTAATAGTAGCTACTAAAATTCTGATTCTTGTGAACAGATTCTGGGGCTTGACATTTGCAAAGACACAATAGTTGGAGACGACATGATGAGAGGTATCTCCGGAGGCCAGAAGAAACGTGTCACAACCGGTGAGATGATTGTGGGACCTACCAAGACGCTTTTCATGGACGAGATATCCACCGGTCTTGACAGCTCCACTACTTTCCAAATAGTAAAGTGCCTTCAGCAGATCGTTCACCTCACAGACGCCACGGTGCTCATGTCTCTCCTCCAGCCAGCTCCCGAGACGTTCGATTTATTCGATGACATCATCTTGTTGTCGGAAGGTCAGATCGTGTACCAAGGACCAAGAGACCATATCCTCGACTTCTTTGAGAGCTTTGGGTTCAAATGTCCCGAGAGAAAAGGAACAGCTGATTTTTTGCAAGAGGTTACTTCCAAGAAAGACCAGGAACAGTACTGGGTGGACCGGAACAGACCTTATCGGTACATTCCGGTTTCGGAGTTCGCCAGCAGGTTCAAGTCCTTCCACGTCGGACAGAAGCTTTCTAACGAACTCTCGGTACCGTTTGATAAGTCTCGAGGCCACAAGGCGGCTCTTGTTTTCGACAAGTACTCCGTCTCGAAGATGGAGCTTCTCAAGAGCTGCTGGGACAAAGAGTGGCTGCTCATGCAGCGTAACGCCTTCTTCTACGTTTTCAAGACGGTCCAGATCATCATCATCGCTGCTATCACGTGTACTCTCTTCCTCAGAACCGAGATGAACACTAACAACGAGGCTGATGCAAACCTCTACATAGGAGCGTTGCTGTTTGGAATGATCATCAACATGTTTAACGGGTTTGCGGAGATGGCTATGATGGTTTCGAGGCTCCCTGTGTTTTACAAACAGAGGGATCTCCTGTTTTATCCATCATGGACATTCACACTTCCGACCTTCTTGCTCGGGATTCCGACGTCGATTTTCGAATCAACGGCGTGGATGGTGGTGACTTATTATTCAATAGGTTTTGCGCCAGACGCGGGGAGATTCTTCAAGCAGTTTCTATTGGTGTTTCTGATTCAGCAAATGGCTGCTGCACTCTTTAGGCTGATTGCTTCTGTGTGCAGAACTATGATGATAGCTAACACAGGTGGTGCTCTCACTCTACTTTTAGTCTTCTTGCTTGGTGGGTTTCTTCTTCCACGAGGTGAGATTCCTGAGTGGTGGAGGTGGGCTTATTGGATATCTCCTCTCACCTATGCTTTCAACGGTTTAACCGTCAATGAAATGTTTGCTCCGAGATGGATGAATAAACGGGTAAGTGGCTTTATTCTCTGTATTTTGCAAACATGTATATATATCATGGTAAAGTAATCTCACTCACTTTTAAAAAAATTTGTGTAGTCTTTCGACAACACAACAAGCCTCGGAACCATGGTGCTTAGTAATTGGGATGTCTACCATAACAAAAACTGGTACTGGATTGGGGTTGGAGCCTTGCTTGGTTTCACAGTGCTCTTCAACCTTCTTTTCACTTTTGCACTTACCTATCTCAACCGTAAGTTCTTGTGGCGTTTATTATTATATTATATGCATCACCAAGCGAAAAAATAAAAGACTAATAATGTTACCTTGTAAACTACTACAGCTCTTGGGAAGAAGTCAGGTTTACTTCCAGAAGAAGAAAATGAAGACTCTGATCACAGGGCAGGAGGAGGAGAGGTTGCAATGGGAAGAATGAATAGGAATGCAGAGGTTGCATCCAGCGGTGGAGCCGCTAAGAGAGGAATGGTTCTTCCTTTCACTCCTTTGGCTATGTCCTTTGACGACGTTAGATACTTTGTTGACATGCCTGCGGTAACTATCCATCCTCTTGAGAAATCTTCACCACACTACTAAATATATATTAATTAATATATTGTATTTGATTTGTTACAGGAAATGAGAGAGCAAGGAGTAACAGAAAACAGACTACAACTGCTTAAAGGTGTGACAGGTGCATTTAGACCAGGAGTCTTGACCGCGCTCATGGGGGTGAGTGGTGCAGGGAAGACAACACTAATGGACGTTTTGGCCGGAAGGAAAACAGGCGGTTACATCGAAGGAGATGTCAGAATCTCAGGATTCCCCAAAGTTCAAGAAACATTTGCTAGAATCTCAGGCTACTGTGAGCAGACTGATATTCACTCCCCACAAGTCACAGTCAGAGAATCACTAATTTTCTCTGCTTTCCTCCGTCTTCCCAAAGAAGTCGGAAAAGAAGAGAAAATGATGTTTGTGGACCAAGTGATGGAGCTGGTAGAGCTTGACAGTCTCAAAGACTCCATCGTGGGTTTACCCGGCGTCACGGGTCTTTCCACGGAGCAGAGGAAGAGACTGACAATCGCAGTGGAGCTTGTAGCCAACCCTTCCATCATCTTCATGGATGAGCCTACTTCCGGGCTCGACGCGAGAGCAGCGGCTATTGTGATGAGGGCAGTGAGAAACACGGTTGACACGGGAAGAACTGTGGTCTGCACCATCCACCAGCCTAGCATTGATATCTTTGAAGCTTTTGATGAGTTGATGCTGATGAAGAGAGGAGGACAAGTTATCTACGCAGGCCCGTTGGGCCGAAACTCTCACAAGGTAGTCGAGTACTTCGAAGCCTTCCCCGGAGTGCCCAAGATTCCGGAAAAGTATAATCCAGCTACTTGGATGCTTGAAGCCAGCTCACTAGCCGCTGAGTTAAAGCTGGGTGTTGACTTTGCTGAGTTGTACAAGTCATCCGCCTTACACCAGTACGTTGCTTCTTTCTTTGCTATTAAATGAGCTCGGAGTGAAATAGTTGATTAAATTATTTATTTTACCTTTGCAGGCGAAACAAAGCTTTGGTGAAAGAATTGAGTGTACCTCCAGCAGGGGCCTCTGATCTCTACTTTGCTACACAATACTCCCAGAACACATGGGGACAGTTCAAATCATGTCTATGGAAGCAATGGTGGACTTACTGGAGATCCCCAGACTACAACCTTGTCCGCTTCATCTTCACACTTGCAACATCGCTTCTCATTGGTACCATCTTCTGGCAAATCGGAGGTAACAGGTCCAACGCAGCGGACCTGACGATGGTGATAGGAGCCTTGTACGCGGCTGTTGTCTTTGTCGGAATAAACAACTGTTCGACGGTACAGCCGATGGTGGCGGTGGAGAGGACTGTGTTCTACAGGGAAAGAGCGGCAGGAATGTACTCAGCTATGCCCTACGCCATCTCTCAAGTCGCATGTGAACTTCCCTATGTCTTGATTCAGACCACTTACTACTCTCTCATCGTCTATGCCATGGTTGGATTCGAGTGGAAAGCTGCCAAGTTCTTCTGGTTCCTTTTTGTCAGCTACTTCTCTTTCCTTTACTGGACATACTACGGCATGATGACTGTTTCCCTCACGCCGAACCAGCAAGTCGCTTCCATCTTCGCATCGGCGTTTTACGGCATTTTCAACCTCTTCTCGGGCTTCTTCATCCCGAGACCAAAGATCCCCAAGTGGTGGATATGGTACTACTGGATCTGCCCGGTCGCATGGACCGTCTATGGATTGATTGTCTCGCAATATGGTGACGTGGAGACACCTATCACCGTCCTCGGAGGCCCTACCGGACTCACCGTTAAGCAATACATTGAGGTCAATTATGGGTTCGAGTCTGACTTTATGGGACCAGTTGCTGCCGTTCTAGTAGCATTCACAGTCTTTTTTGCCTTCATCTTTGCCTTCTGCATAAGAACTCTCAACTTCCAAACCAGATAAAACCCCTCAAAAACTTTTCCTTTCTTTTTCTTTTCTTTCTGTATCATTGTGATATGGTCTATGCATGTGCTCTATTTTCTTACTATGTATTCTAGAGTCATAAGGATTTATTTTTAATAATTTGATTAAATATCTCATGTAGTCAGTCTTATAGATCATGACAATGCATATGTAATATATACTCACCCTTCATGTTTTTCTTTTGTTGAATATAAAAGGCAACTTGTTTTTTTTTTCTGTTTAAAGGTTGATCCAAATCCGCCTTTTTGAGCTTATGATAACGTAAGACTTCCATATACATCACCATTGGTCTATGGTGAATGACGACCTACTTGAATGATATAGCTTTGTTAACATTTAGCATTGTGTTTTTAGTTAGATCTTGTATTATGACTTATATAGTAGACAAAAGAAAAAACACGGCTCAAGGCCTTGATGATGGATATTTGAATTTCCTAGATTACAAAGATGTTACAGTGCAGAAACCAAGATATCAACAAGTCGAAACTCATATGTACAGATATATGTTGCATTCTTAACACCACAGTTAAAAAACAAGTATATGATTTAATAATGAAACCAGGATATGAAGATTGCCTAAAACTGATATATGGTAATGGAATGGAATTTTGAAAGAAACTTACACACAAACCAAGCATAGGATACGAAGTTGTTGTCGTCTTGGTGTGAAGAGAGGCTTATCTAAGGGCACCTCCATTTAAATCTTCTTCTATCGAGGGAAGGTGAGAAAGGGGAGGCACTATAGGAGTAAATTTCACCCTACTCCAAATTCGGCCCAATAGTTTAAAAGCCTGTCAAGAGGAACAATAGGCTCCTTCAAAAAAAGAGTTAATTACTGATCTGAGTGAGTCAATAAAAAACAAAAATACTAGGGTATTTTTTGAGAAATTTGCAAAAAAAAATTATGCGTAATTTGCAATATACTTAAAGAGGCAAAATCCTCTACTGTTCACCAGCAATTTACTATGCTACCCTTTCGTCATATACTCTCACCTGCCCTTAACCAACGGGTAACACCACTCATCACTCTCTCTTTCACACATACCATAAAAAATTGTAAAATAATTATACCAGTCAAGAACACCATGAACAGTATTGAAGATGACAACGGTTTTCGCATGCCGAGTTGTCCACTACCTGAAAGGTTTTTCGCCGCCGCTGACGAACCTACCGGAGTTAGAGTAACTCCATATCATAAGGCGAACGGAATCAAACAAATCTTAGATTTTCTTCATGTGCTTTATTTCACATGTGTCTTCAATTAATGGTGCAAAAGCAGACGTTTGGTAGCCTCCAGATTGTTAACCAAAAATTCTCAACGTCCTCATCATATTTGCAGTTGCAACTAAACCCAGTTCAGAAGTTATTCTTGATCAAAACCGTCTTATCACAATAGTGGCTGGTCACCTATATCAATAACCGGCTAAAACAAAATTTCAAACATTACCCATCGATATCTGAGAAAGGAAAGAACCCAATTGACCGTCTAATTACAATAGTTGCTGGCCACCTATATCAAAAACCGGCTAAAACAAAATTCAAACAATAACCATCGATATCGGGCGACGGAGAGAACACAATTGGCCGTCTAATTAGAATAGTGGCTGGTCACCTATATCAATAACCGGCTAAAACAAAATTTCAAACATTAACCATCGATATCGGGTGAAGGAGATAACCCAGTTAGCCGTCTAATTACAATAGTAGCTGGTCACCTAAATCAGTAACCGGCTAAATCAAAATTATTGAGAATTTTGTGAAGGTTAACAGTGATTGTTAGTCAGTTCCGAAGATATATAACCGTATAACGAATTATTTATGGGGCTATCTAGTTTACACTGTTGTTCTGGTCTATTCATTACCATAAGGGTTCCGGGGATCTTGTTATCTTTAGGCTATAGAATTTTGTTTGGGTTATAGGGTTATATAATTAATGTTTGGGTTTTGGGTTTTCAATGGGGTGTAGGGTTTAGAATTATGTAGCGATGGATAATTGCATGTGATTATGTAAATATAGAATTAGGATATAATATATATATATATTTTTAGATTTCGTAGTGTAAACGCAATCTAGATGTTATCTTGCCAAATACCCCAAAAATATCACTCATGTGTCGGATCGGTTAACGCTACCAAAAATTCAGGAAGATAATAAGTAATCCGGGCAGGGTAATTTCGTCATTTGCACACCACTGTTCCTTCGCGTAAGTTACAATTTCTTCCGTTTGGGTATTCTCCTAATATATGGGTCTTTCTTTGGTTTCGACCAATTAGCTCTGTTTTTTGTTGACAACATATTAGGGTGTTTAATCCGGTAAACCGAACTAATAGACCAAACCAACAAAAACTAAATAAAACCAAAACAGAAAAAGCAGTTTGAGTTTGGTAATACCATATAAGTTGAATAAATGTTATTTTAAAAAAAAATCGTAGCGTATATCATATATAACCAAATAAATTGATTAACTAAAATGAGTAATATAGTTATATATGACCTATATAATATAACTGATTATATATATAGTTTATTTTATTGAAATTATTTTAATATTTAATACGTTAGATGAAACAATTTGTAATTTTTTTACGAGGCTTTTGTTGATATACACTTGTGCTAAATTTAGTTATTCAATAATATTATAATACATTTATTGTATCTTAACTTTATGAAACTTAGAATATAGTTTATTAAAAGATCACCTATCTATTTTTAATAGTTAAATAAAACATAAAACTTTCTATTCGAAAACTAGACTATTGTTTAGTAAATCCAACGTTTAATCATATAAACTTAAATTGATAAATATAGTTAGAGTTTTTTATATAAAATCGAACAATCCAAGAAAATTAGTATGAAAATCGAATCTTTAACATGGTAACTAATTTTTATAAACATATTTCGGTTTTTTATATAAAAATAAACAATCCAAGAAAACTAGTATGGAAATCAGTAATTAGTTTTTTTTTACTTATTACTTCTTTAATACGTTAGTCTAAAACCTAATTATAATTTCTGAGTGAATTTTCAGATCCATCATGCGGCGCCAGAAGAAGGGGGATTCAACACAAAACCATCTAAAGATTCCAACTTCAACACCCATGATCTGGCAGTAACACTATCTCATGTACCAGCTGATTTACAAAGGGTTTTACTGTTTCAATTTAAAGTACAAGTCAACAAGACGTGCTAGGACAATGGCTACAACAATTGAAGCAGTTCACCCAAATCCAGACCGACCAGCAAGCGTGAATCAATTCCATAACTACCCCATGGCCAAGGAGCACGTACGCCAGATCCACACTAAGGGGACATACAAACTCAATAGAAAACAACAGATCGGGAAGCAACCATGACTCCATCCTGGGCAAACCCGAAAAGCGAACTACAGGCAAACTCAAGACTATGCAATGCAAAGTTCATTGACCCACCAGCTTGGCTCCTGAGGTAACAAAGTCATTGAATAAGCGCAGAAAACACCACTTACGGACCGTATCACCAACGTTTGTATATATCCATAGTATCATATTGAAAATCCTCTCATGTGATGGAAAAACAGATCTCCAATCTCACAGGACAACTTTTTACATCGCAATGACACTGTAGGACATCGCTAGTTTCTCAGTTACGAGCTCACACATTATATCACCAAATCTTTGTTACGTACACTATTCTGCACCTTTATGACTCACTCTTGATTATACATTTATAAATCTGTCTTATTAAAACAAAATCATCCTCTTGGATCTAACTATTATTTTGTAAGTTTTGAACTTTAATATATCTTTTATTTTATGTTAATTATATTTTATTAACTTATAGAAAAAATCATTTTTTAGAATTATATATTTTAAAGTATGTTTTTATGTATAAATATGAGGAATACTTGACCTTACCATATACCTATTGATTAAATTTTGTTGATACAAAATTTATGTTGTTCTAATTCGATTATTTAGTGTATATCATAAATGTAAATGGATTTTAAGTGTAAAATAAAAATAAATATGTAGTTATAAATATTAAGAACAAAATAAATAAATATAAATTTCACTATAAATAAAACAAACAACTATGGAATATATTCATTATATTTATAAAAACATTTTAAACTCTAATTCTTAATTTAATTTAATATTGAGACCATATCTCTGCATAAGAATTTTAAAAAACTATTATCTTATTATTTTATTGAATTGTATCATATTGTACATTGGTCCGACTCATGATCGGTGAAATTTCTTAATTTAGAGTATTTATTAATTTTTGGAGTATTAATTTATAAAATTTATACTATAATAGTTATTTTTTTTCCAAACAATATAACATATTAGATATTATCTTTAATAAATTTTTAATGATTACAAAATAATTTCATTTTATATGAAAGCAATTAAATTAATAGATTGTTTTATTTCTGTTTTCATAAATAAATAATTACTTTCATTTAAACATAAACATTCAAATTAAACTAAATATTTTATATAAGTAAAATTATAGAGTCAATAAATTAACATCAAACAAGTTTTAGGATTAAAAGTTGATTAAAATATATATCACACAATTAATCATATATTTACAGAAATTTTATTAAAAATTCATAAAAACGGGTTGAAATAATTGAAAAATAAAATTTTATATAATTTTCATGTTTAATTAAAAAAGATAAAATAAAAATCCTTACATGAGATGGTGACTTTCGAATTTGGATCATTCATATTTACATGGATCGAAAATCTGAACTTGTGAATCGGGTGCTTAATGTTGAACTTGAAAACACCGAGTCAAGGAAAACATTTTAATGGATTCGTATTCAAAAATCATGTATCATCGCATTAAGGAGACACGCAATAATAAAACCAAAGGAGGAGGAGGGGGAAAGGGAAAAAGACCAAACGCAAAAGATATGGCGACCACATAACTGAAATGAAAAAAACACATGGAACATATTGTAAAAACTATGAGCTTTTATTCATAAATAAAATGTACTCATCATAGGCCA
>JABAYD010023465.1:0-13512 GCA_014822095.1 Diplotaxis tenuifolia
AAAGATAAAGAAGAGGAGGAAAAAGCTTCCTACCACGCCACCGTGTAACCAAGTTGGATAAAGCTGAGTGACAATCTCTATATACTTCTCCATCGCTTCCTCAGGAGGCATAGCACCCAGTTTCTTCCATGCTTGCCTGAAACACAACAAGATCAATGGAAACTACCAATCAATGAATTTGTTGACTTAACATCAAATAATTCAATCAACAGTTATAACAATGAAACCACATCTATCTCGAGAAGCTAACTAACATCAAGTAAAAGCATCAAATTTCAGCCTAAAAACGATCAAAGAAGAGCTATAATGGCACATACCACTGAGCACGAGCAGTAAGTTTAAGAGCAGAAGGCTGAGGAGCAGTACAAGCCCCTTCCGTAGAGATCTTATACAATCCGTAAAGCTGCTTCTGGACATCACTAGGTACCTTCCTCCCATCTGTGGTGGCGGTAGTAACAAAAGGAGTAGCGGAGCTCGCCGTTCCAGCTTCCGGAGAGGGCGAATTGGTCGTCGGAGGAGAGGACGACGTCCTCGATGATGGATTTTTCGCGGGAGGCTGAAACGTTGTTCGCCGTCGATCCTACGGATCCCATCGTCATCACCGTCGCTCTTTTTCTTTTATAGATATTTTTGTCATTTGTCCATTAATGATCTAAGGTATTAATGAAAATGTCTTCTAAAAAAGGTAAATATGAATTAGTGTACCAGGTAATGTGTAAAATTGCAATTCTCCCGTTATTTTTTCACAAAAAGTTCTGTGAACGTCATATCTATATATTGGTACAGAAAAAATCCAGTAGAATGTCAAATAAATATGAACGAAGGGAGTATAAAATTTTAGTCAACAAAAACACAATTCTTCTTCCGTAACCCGTTTGTCAAGACCGTAAACAACATAGTTAAAAAAAACATAGTTTACATCGCTAATATATTGAATTTTTTTTTTAATACATGAGCCATATCGTGGAAATTCTTTTACTCCAATGGTTTAATTAAGAATTTATTAATGCTATTACAGTAGTAGGTCCAAATTTCAATTTTCGAAGAAAGTCCTCTATATATTAATTGAAAAACATTACAACATGTTTTGGTAGCCACGTGTCATCATAAAAATATTTCACAAATTTACTAGAAAAATATTGGTCCATATAAACATATAATATACTTTTTATTAAACTAAACATAAAACTATTTTAATGCTATCCATTATTTCCTTAAATAAAATTTACAGAATTGCCTAATAAGGTTATAATATATATATATGACAATTAATAATTTAAATAATAAAGATTTGATAAAAATTTAACCTCTATTCTTTTTGTTAAATTTATATTGTGAACCTAAATTAAACAATAATATTAACTATATAACAAAAAATTAGATTTTTTCATATAAGTCATATTTTGAATGTTTTAAAATGACTATAAATTAATAAAATATTTAAAAGTTTCACATAATATATTTTTGATTAATAGTTTAATTTTTTTTTATAACACGATACAAATAATTATATAATTAATGAGTAAGAAATATCATTTAATAGATATTCAAATTATATATATATATATATATATATATATATAGTGATGTTTAAATTAAAGTATATACCATTTAAAAATACGTAAGTACTTAATTCCAAAATTTCATTGAACAAATATTAAAAACTTAATACTTTAAATACAAACTTTGAATTTAATTTTTTTAAACGATGATGAATTACTGTAAATATTAAATCTCTCATATTAAAATGATTTTATCAATAGTTTAAAACTTTTGTTATTAAAATATACAAATGATCATAAAACCATGTAAGTGTAAAGCTTCATTTATTAAATAATCAAATTAAAAGTAATATATATATATATATATATATATATATATATACTTATTAATTATATTTAACTATATTAAATCACTGTATATAAAAATATAATTATTTTATTAAAGTGTTTATGCCAAATTAATTGTATATATAAGAGTTACAAATTTCTCAATTATTCAATATATATATAATTATTTTTTTCTAATATATAAAAACACAAAATAAAAAATAACACATAAAATAATTTATACATATTCCGCACAAATGCGCAGGTATTAACCTAGTAATTTATTAAATAATTATGCATGTTACGAAGAAAATATTTACAAGGGATCTTCAATAGGGTGTAAGTAAGCCCAATCGTGAATCTTTATAAGGTAGCTCAAGTGATACATTTAAGTGTAAATCTCATTGTAAATCCCATAGGACATATAATATTGTCAGTTATTGAATCGTCTATGTAATCTTTTTTCATAATCATAATATCATAATAAATCGGTGTTAAAAAATATATGAAAAGTAATGTTAAAAATATTTAAAAAATAAATTAGTTAATCTAAAAATAAATAATGAAAAATTGTCTAAACTAGCATTTTCTTAATATTTTTTCATCTTTATTTTAATCATATTTACCTTTGGTTATACAGAGATAAATAGACATTTATAATCCTAAGGTTAACTAATCTAGACTTATGGTTTAGGTTTAAGAGGTGAGATTTTGAATAGTAAAAATTAAAATTTTATTAAAAATATAAATAGATAATTAAATTAAAGATAGGTCCAAATTGTATTTTCGAGTTTGGAGAATAAACTGATTTAAAAAAGTTAGAAAAATAAATTTTGAAAAAAAATCAAAAAAAGTTATAACATTTTTCAATCGGAAAAGTTATTATTCGAAAAACTTTAAAATAATTATTTATATTTATAAATAAAGGGTAGAAATGTCTTTTGCATGTTTAATGAATTCTCATACTTAGGTATTTTCAAAAATGTCCATTTATAGAAGGTAAACATGAATAATAATATCAAATGAAAGTTAAAAGTGAATTCTTAAGTAGTTCAATATTATCAAAAATTTAAACAGTCACATTAACAGTTTAACAAAAGTTTAGTTTTTTCTTTTGTATATATATTATATTTTGGAAAATGTGAATTCTTAAAATGACTATAAAATATTAATCTGTTCAAAACAATTCACATCAAAAACATTTTGATCAATGATTTCTATTTTTTATAAAAAGATAAAAATGATCATAAAACTATATGAATAGAAATTCCATTTGATATAAATTCAAATTAAACTATATACCATATAAAATATGTAAATATTTCAATTTTTTGAAATGACTATAAATTATTAAATTTTTAAAAAAATTACATTAAAAACATTTTGGTTAATGATTTCTATTTTTTTTTTATAAAAAGATAAAAATGATCATAAAACCATATGAATACCACTAGAGCTACGCACGTTTATGGATACAACGGCTGCAAAGCCCTTGCCGCTGAAATCTCTGCAGATGAAAACTCAGATGATGGAATTGAGAAATCTGGAGCAGAGTTTATGGATACAACGGCTGCAAAGCCCTTGCCGCTGCCGGAACGACTATTCGCACGCAATTGCTATCCAGATAAATCGCGGCTGAACATATATTCTAAAGCTACAATCATTGAGTCCATAGTCAAGTGTCTTGAGGACTGTTGGAAAGCCAGTTTGGGGGTTTGTTCCACTTGCCAGTGGCTCGGTGTTTAAACTCTGCTAAACTTGTTCAATCTCTCGTCAGTCGCCTACTTGTAACGTGTCGCAAATACGAACTCTGGTTCTTATTTGATGAAAACCCCTTGATTCTCTTCTTGAATTCGGTGACATTATCGGACTAAAGTGCAATCCTTTAGTTGCTAAAGTTGGGCATTCACCTTCAGCAGGTGAAGATGAATCAGGGGTTGTAAGAATGTGTGATAAGATATTTGAAACCAAAGATTTAGACGTCACAGTATCAGAAGTTCTTGGTAGGCTTGAAGATGCAACCTTACCTGTGTGGAAGCGATTGCCACTAGCACTGATTGCACTTGTAGATGGTCTGCTAGTGTGTGGTCACAAACAACTTCGAGTGACCCCATCATATGTTGAAATGCTTGAATACACCGAAGCATTCCTTGAATATAATTGGGGGAGAGAAGATTTTCTAACGACTTTATCTGGATTGACACCGCCTGCAGCTGCATCTCCTAGTGATAAAGCTAAATCCCTAGCTGAAATGCACCAGCGACTGAAACAAAAAAGCACAACATGTTATGGCTTCCCTTTGGCTCTGCAACTAATGGCTTTCAAAATAATCCCTGCACTAGTTCAGAGAATTCATGAATCTGAGAAGATGACAAATTTCTTAACAGATCCAGAGGGATGGAACACGACTAAAACACTTCTGGATTTTGAGGACATCGTTGACGTTGAAAACGATCAGGAGGTACAATATAGTGAGACCTTGTTTTGGTTACAATATAAAGAGAGAAATTGATCTGAACTGTAACATTGGTTTTATGTTTTGATTAGGTTGATGTAACCTTTTCATTACCAGATGAAGGTGAAGATATTAAATGGGATGACGAAATCGAGGACCCTAGAGTTGAGAAGTTATCTAGCCCTATGCGGAGTAGACACAAATTCAAAGCTTCCGATTTCAGAGGTGGTGATGCTTCCCTTCCACCTCTCAAAGGCACATCGGAATACACTGAGGCTGGTATAAAAAAAGAGTGCCGAAAGGCCAGGCGACATTTTTGCAAAGCCACCGAAGAATCTGTGTGTGATTCTCAGTCCCAGCTTGAGGCAGCTCGTCGCAGCCGAGGTGTTGGGATAAAGCCTGAATCTGCTGGTAGGGGCGAAATAAATGAGAAAGCGTGGATCCGTGGAGAGGTTAAATCACAGTTGGAAACATTGCGGGATGAAATTTATTCTTGGTTAAATCCAAATGAAGGGTGTTCGAAAGGCAGAGAACCTGGCCCAGAAAAGAAAGGTTTGGGACAAAAACGGCAGTTGAGCAGTCGTGATGACGGTAACCATGGTCGGTCTCGGAGTAAAAGGCCCATGTACACCAGTGTACATGAGTTTAGCGACCAAGAAACACCAAGGAATGCCAATTCTGTTGAGTCAGAGCAGACAACGTGTCACCCCCCTGAACCTTTCCAGCCTTGTAATAGACCAACCGCTCAAACACCTATCCCACAACCAACACTTTTTGAGGAGTACGAGGTAAAACATTTAACTGTTATAATTATATGATGAGGTAGCACATTGGTGCTACTCATAATGCAATGGTACTGGGTGTACATTTAAACTGGCAGTCTTAGGTGCAAAGTAATGTAAAGCGTATAGACATTCATAGGTGTAGAGACTTCTTAGGTGTACAGCCATCATTGACTGTACACCAATTTGAGGTGTACTGACTTCTTATGTGCAAAAAAGTGTAAGGTGTAAAGAAATTCATAGGTGTGGAGACATCTTAGGTGTACGACCATCATTAAATGTACACCAATGGTAGGTTCATAATCAATATAACAGACTTCTTGGTTGATCATGGTGTTTTTATGATAATAATGTTAGGTCGACAACCTTTCGTAGGTGTACAACTCATCTTATTTGGTGTACAACTCATTTTATTTGGTGTACAACTCTTTCTTATGTGGCGTACATCCCTTCTTATATGTAGCCATATTAATATCTGCTGAATAATTTAGGTTGTTACAGAGGTTAAGACTGTCTTTGAAATGTAAACATCTTATCGTCCTGAGGTCATCACTGTGGAAGAGGTTCCGAGGAGTGGACTAACAATATTAGCTCGGGAGGTGGTAAATGCAAGTGGATGTGATAATGTTGTCGAAGACGTTGAGGAAGCCTCTCTAAAGGAGGTTAATGCTGTTGACGACAGTATGACCCTTGTCCTTGTGGCGAAACCCACAGCTTACGTCCGCCCAGCTGAAGAAAAAGAGACATAATGTCACCTACAAACTCTGAAGAGTACAAGAAACCACCTGAGGACGCAACACCACCAGAATTTCGTTATTGAAAAAGGTCTAGAAAAATCAAAGAAGGCGTACAGAAGTGTATCTCTACTAGGTCACCGAAAATAGAAAAGGATAAAAACAAATGTATACCGAAAATATCAACCAAGAGTGGAAGAGTGTACACCCCAAACAAGAGA
Organism: Diplotaxis tenuifolia; assembly: GCA_014822095.1. NCBI lineage: Eukaryota > Viridiplantae > Streptophyta > Magnoliopsida > Brassicales > Brassicaceae > Diplotaxis > Diplotaxis tenuifolia. The sequence continues at coordinate 6,022 of JABAYD010023465.1, forward strand.
TTGAAAGACCTTTTCAGGAGCTGCCAAAAAGCAATGTATATGACATTAGCTGACGTCGATGCAGAGAAATTCAAAAAGTTTGAGAAAATACTTGAAGATAACCCCGAACAGTAAGCATTGTTTGGAATAATTGTTTGATTGTTTCTCGATATTTGTTTAGGGAACTCTCTAAGAATCTTAACATGAAATTTGCAATTGTGACTGGGGCATGTCTCCAGTCAGTTCTTCCTGTCCTTGGCAAGGCCAACAATTGGGTCACCACCGAGGTATCGTAATGCATGTTTATTCATTTTGCGTTATAACCTTATTTGTAATTTACTAAATGTTAGATTGTTTGAACATCTTCTATAGCACATTCAAATTCTAATGAATATGTCGTGGAGCCGGCTTGGAAAAAGGTACCTGAAACAGCGGTGCATACTTCTTGGCCCATACCCTATAGCGTGCATACGGGCAAAAGTCCCAAAATTCAAGGAGGCGTCATACAAGTTCGAGTTCGACTGGGGTGATCATGCGAGATTATTTGTAACCGGAAAAACCCGTCGTAGAAATTTGAAGATGGAGTTATTGCGCGATGTTGACAGGGTGTATGTCTCGATGATGTGGGGAACTGATCACAGTGTGGTCTTTGTAATCGACCTGCTCACCAAACAAGTGGTGATCTTGGACAGCAAGATAGTTCACAACTCTAGTGAGGAAACAGTTTTGGAGCACATGAATCCCTTGCTTCGGTCATTGCCTTATGTTTTGGCTGCGATATTCCTTCAGAATTGTGGCCTCGACCTGAAGAAGATGGTTGTTTATTTACCCGGATTTGTTTGGATAACATATATCAAAACGAAAGATCTGGGGACTACGGGCCATGCGCAGTCAAATTCCTTGAAATGCATGCAGCGGGATGCACCTATGATGACATGGCGCATATCGATGACAAAACGGTAAACAAAGTCCGTGAGAAGTACGCGATGGACAGCTATAAAGAATTCATTGAGAACGCTGAAGTGGCGAACCATGGTTAAGGAGAGGGAAGTGGGAGGAGATTTGTTTCTTGTAATGACCCCGTTATTTGCTCATCACCAATATGATATTATGAAAACTGAAACGTAATGTCTGTGGAGTTTTAAACCGTTAAGTAAATGAACGTTCAACTTCCAAATCTATTATTAAGTAGAGTGTACCCTACTGAATAGGGTTAACGTTATAGTGAAGGTCAACACCTAAAAGTGTACACTTCTAAGGTCAACACCTAAAGGTGTACACTTCAGAGGTGTACACCTTATCTGTACACTTACGCTGTACACCATCGTCATCTTAAATATTTTAAAAGGACATGAACATAAATCATAGATAAAGTATTGAATTTCCAAGGAAAAAAGTAAGAAATTACGAAAAATAACCTAATCCAGAAAAACTTAAACCTTAACTCGTATACCCTAAATTCTTAAAACCTAACTAATGCTAATTCTAGCCAACGAAACCTCTTCCAACACAAAATTTCACCACAACTGAGTGAAATATATGTGATTTATGGCTTAGAAGGTCAACACCCAAAGGTGTACACTTTATCTGTACACTTACGCTATACACCATCCTCACCTTAAACATTTTCGAAAGACATGAACATAAATCACAAATAAAGTCTTCAATTTACAAGGAAAAAAGTAAGAAATTACAAAAAAAGAAACTAATCCACAAACCTTAAGACCCAAAATCGTATACCCTAAACTCCGAAGCCCAACTCATGGTAATTCAAAAGAAGTCGTTGGTGTTTAATACAAAAGTAGTTTTCACACAAACTTTTTTAACCTAACACCTTTACTGTATGAGTTAATGTTGCCATCGTTTGGACAGATATGGTTTATTTCAGTTAATTGAACAAAATTCAATAAAAAGTCTGATTCGACAATGAAGTTTCCTACGTTCTATTACCATGTGTTGACGATATAGTGACTATTAAGATTACGGATACTGGTTTACTTGGGGGAACGTGTTAGGCAATAAAGATAACAACATTGATGGCTTCTCTCTCACACCACACCTTTTCGAGTTCTTATTTATTTAGAACAAAAGTCATTTGTTCTTTTCAACTTCCGTTGTTTTGGAATAACAAGTTTCTCTCAAACATCTTTGATAAAATGCCACATTTTCCCATTCAATCATTGCCTAAAGAAATTAAGGCCATAGTGGTTGAACGTGTTGCAAGAAACTCATTGAAGGATCTCTATCGACTAAGAGTGACATGCAAGTCGATAAAGGCATTGACAAAGCGGCGCATGGTTTTTCATCATTTTGACATCTTGAACTTGCCATGGTGGATCTCTATACCACGAAATATGTTGGAAACTTGCTTCGCAGAGGGAAATTTGAGTACACTTTACTTGCGGGGGGAGGGGGTGCAATGTTTTTATACCATTGATCTTAAAGAAGAGGACCTTTCCTACTTGATGCGATCAGCTAGGAGTAATGTATGAGAGAGTAATGTATACCTACGGTGTTACACGGAAGATCTATTAGGATGACGACCAGTATTTAGCGCATTTAAGTAGTGATTTCGTTGGTAGGGATGGGAAAGTAGCAAGAGGTCAACAATGGGGTTGAGATTTGTCTCATAGTAATTTGTTTCGGACGAAGAGAGACATGTTTATGGCCAGTAAAATACCGGTGTTCTACAGTTGTGAATGTACTCCTACAGTGGAGAAAGCTTGAGTTTTATGACACACTGAAAATAGAAAGGGCGAGAACATGTGCAACCAATGATTTTGGATCAAAGAGCTTGGTCTATTCTTCAGTGATTTCGAACCGATTCACCCTATCAGGGGTAGTAGGATTTTGTGAGGAGGAAGCCGATGTTTAACAAATGCAGTGTTTTTACACTTTTCATTTAATCTTTCTCGTAACTATTTTTGCATTTTCATTTTCACAAAGACGAACAAATGCTGTTGTTAGTTATTTCTCTAGCCATTTAATACAAACTCGGAAGTACTTGTGGATGTGTTCCCCTAGTCATTTAATTGTCTTTTAATTGATCTAACCTCTAACCTCAATTAATAATATTAATAATTTAGTAAATTATTTGAAAAGTAGATATAGCCGTTAGATGTGCTTTTAAAGTGCATACAGCCGTTAGCATTTTTCTCTATTTAAGATCGCTCAGTCGTAGTGTATTCGCAACAATTTCGAAACTTGTTCCAAAATAACCTGAAAATTCTTTCACAACAATTAGCCGACGCAAAATGACAGATCATTACTATGCATATGAAGCAACACAAAAGGGAGAACGCATGACTCGAAGCTGTTTCATATGCCCACCACTGCATACCCAAATAGTGCACTTGTGGCGAACCTATCACTGTGGAAAGTGACAATAGTAGAAGCAACTACTACGCCTGCAAAGATTTTACGGTAAGTTTATAAACCTTATTTCTTTGACGGTACTGGTTTAGTACACTAACATATCTATTTTATTTTGTTGTAGGATGATGGGTTGGACATCCAACATGGTTGCCTTATCGCAATCGAGGAAGAGGTGGATGATTTAAACAGGCATAGGATGAAGAGGTCTCGCTCCGCTGCAAGTTGAATGCTGAGCTAGCGGCAATGTCTGAGGAGATCAAAAAACTTAAGAAGTTAATTATGGACGGTTAGTATTGTCTACGAACTTGTGTTGTGTTTCACCTTATTTTATGTACCTCCTTCAATAAATGTCTACGAACTTGTGTTGTTTTTCACCTTCTTTCATGTACCTTCTTCAATAAATGTCAGACTTGACTGTTTATGAAACCAACGTTTTATTACTAATCTAAAGAAATTTATTTCTCCCAAATCCGTTATTTGTCGAAGCTTTACGCAAATTTTCGTATATCACAATCATATAAATGTTTAATAACTATTTCCACACTTTCTAATTGAACACATCTAATAGGATAATTAAACACTTTCATACGTGTAACAACAAAATATTTAATGTCAACATAATCCGGGAAATTAGTAAAAAAAGGAAAACAAAGATGACAGTGGTAAGAGAAATTTTAAAGGATTTGAGTATTGTTGCAGCAGACCCAATAGAGCCTGTAATTTTCGCAAGAAGAATCGAGTGCGTAACATTTGCCAAGAAGGCATTTGGGCATCTTTACTACGTCTCATTGGGATATTTGAAGGTTGGACCATAAAAGTTCAGGTATTGCGCTCCTGACCATAACAAACGTCACCCAAGGTTGTTTCCTATTTCAAATATCTCGTCAGACCGAAGACAGAGGAGGTGACCATCAAACTCACATCGCAGATCTTTAAGACGGAGGGTTCATGTACAAGTGCGTAAGTGCGTTTCCCAGCCCGCAAGACACCACCAAGGTAGTCAAATATTTTCTCTTAGAGATACTCCAAGATTTTGACAACAATGTCGTCAGAAAGATTTGAGAGTCTTTGAGGTGCCATTTTTTCAATTCTTGGTTGGATTCTTGTTCAGTAATTAGTTGATAGAACACTGATAATACCAAATTTATAGAGGATTTTCTAAAAGAAGTAGTTGACGTTTAATACAAAAGTAATTGTTACCCTTGACAAAAAAAAACTAATTGTTTCCACAAACTGTTTTAACTTAACACCTCTACTGTATGAGTTAATGTTGCCATCGTCTGTACAAATATGGTGTATTTATGTTAATTGAATATAAGTCAATAAAAATCTGAGCTCGACAAGAAAGGTTCCTACTTTCTATGACCATGGTTTAATGAGTTGGGTTCTGAATGAAGTAGAATGTCTTTTTAATTTAGAGGAATACAATTTTGAATTAAATGTCTGACTTCGACAAGAATGTTTCCTACTTTCTACTCGCCACAACGTTCATTTAATAACCTAATCAAGAAACCTTTAAAACCTAAATCGTATACCATAAACTCTGAAAGCCTAACTAATGCTAATTTTAGCCAACAAAACCTATTCTAACCAGAAACTGCACCACAACTAAATGAAATATATGTGATTTAAGGCTTACAAGGCTAACACCTAAAGGTGTACACTTTAGAGGTGTACAACTATCTGTACACTTACGATGTACACCACATCACGTTAAACAACATCTTCAAAGGACATGAACATAAATCATAAATAAAGTCTTGAATTCACAAGGAAAAAAGTAAGAAATTACGAAAAAATAACCTAATCCAGAAACACTTAAACCCTAACTCGTATACCCTAAACTTCGATAGCCCAACTAATGCTAATTCTAGCCAACGAAACCTATTTCAACTAGAAATCGCACCATAACTGAGTGAAATATATGTGATTTAAGGCTTACAAGGTTAACACGTAAAGGTGTATATTTCATAGGTGTACACCATATATTTTCACTTACGTTGTACACCTTCGTCACCTTAAATATTTTCAAAGGTTGTACACCTTAAACATTTTACAAAGGACATGAACATAAATCATAAATAAAGTTTGAAATTTCCTTAACCAATAGCATTCAGTGATAAGACATATAATGTCAGAGTTTGTTATCACACAAAAAATATTTTCTCAAAAGCGCTCTAAATCCCATCATTGTAGCGGTTCTGTACATGACTTTTTTGTTGTGTCTAGTGTTGGAATACCGATTACATTTGTTGGGTTTCTTTTTCTTCGGTCCGTCCTGATATTTGAAGATAATAGACCGCTGTCAGTGAAAATGAGTTAATCAACAAATAGACTATTTTATCAGAATTTAAGTTCTGTTACCATAATCTCTCTTGCAGATCGTGTACGTTTAATCATTGGACGTCCTGGCGGTCTCTTTGTCTTTGGTGGGAAAGGCACAAGGTCATCTACTTCTAGTGGTACAAACACATCTTTCGGATTTGGAACTGGGAATGTAACCTGATTCGTTGTCTTATCGCAAGTCGTTTTCAAATAGATGTCTGCAACAAATACTGACTGATGCAGATCCTGGAACCGTGTTACACCAATTGCATGACGACATGGTATTCCTACTTTTTTGAATTAAAGACAAGTGCACATTTTTTTTTCCAGATTAACACATCGCACATAACCGGTGGTTGTCAGCGTAACCTCAAATTCCCAAGAAGATAGAGGCATCACAATATAAGCTTTTGTGGCAATAAGATTCTCAGTCAATCGCTCGTCAACAGGAGGAGGGAATTCACCGATTATTCTGGAAATCTTTCCCTGTCTACTCACAAACCAACGACATATCATACATCAGATGAATTCAAAAAGCGCCTGATATGTCATGGATTTTACCCACTTTTGACCATGATTTATATATGTTTTTGGAAACAGAATGATACTTCTAGTGTCTTTTTAGAGCTTTTACAGGTTAAGGTACTCATTGGTGTAAACTAGCCATTATGGAGCTAAAATGGAGACTTTATGAAGATATGAGTAAAACGATGTTAAAGCTATCGATCGATTGAAGACATTCACCATCGATCGATACAGAAGTCCTCCGAGTAATTAATTATAGATTAGAAGCCCTAATTGCTTCACAAGAGTTTTAATAATTACACCTTAAGTCCATGGCCGCCTGTTATAGTTTAGAGGCAGACTTGCCTAGAGACCTTTTAGACTATTTTGAAGAGAAGCATCTTGCCATACTTTGAGAAGAGCTTAGGACTAAAGAGAGAGAGATCTGAACTGCAAATCCAAACAAGATCTTGAACTCTTTTGCTTTACTTATTTCTTTATTGTTTCTTTTACTATTATTATTTAAAAGTATTATTCAAACCATTATGAAATGAACCACTGCTAGGGTGTTTAAAATATAGTTCTTCATCTAGTTGTTCTTAATGCTAATGTTAAGGATTGATCACCCTTATCTTCGATCCTAGGATTAATTTGGACAAGTGAGAACTTGGCAAATACCTGAAATCCAAACTAGTTTGTTCTAGTCCACTAAGACTCCACGAGAGTTGTCTCTTAGTAAGGACTAGAGAACCGATTCAAACCTGTAACTAAAGCTCGCTGGAAGCAATATCGTTCGACGGGATAACCACCTTGTCGACCGATATAGCGAAAGGTACATCGATCGATAATTCTATCGAACATCGATCGATACTTTCTTGCGGTCATCGAACGATAGTTGTTGACCCGAGATCCAGTAGAAGTTAATCTTTTAGATTAAAACCTTAAATGTTTGAGTTCAGAGCTATGAATAATAAAAACCCTAGATAACTTGCATGTTTGTCATACCTGAGAAAATACCTAAGTCTAGCTACCTTCTTTCCTCTTAACAAACCAACCAATCAATCGAGCAATTACTTGCTCATCTTCTAAATTACTGTTTAAAACTTGCCATCTAGCTTTATTTCAAAGACTAAACAATCTGTTGTGTAATCCTAGAGTCTCTGTGGATTCGATCCCTAAGTACTACAATTGGACATCTTTTGATGAGAGTAATTAACTCATTAGGGTAATTTGAGTGATATCAAATTTGGCGTCGTTGCCGGGGACTCTTTTTTATTACCATCAGATTTAGTTTAGAATATAGTCTAG
>JABAYD010023472.1:0-20067 GCA_014822095.1 Diplotaxis tenuifolia
AGCCGGGTCCTCTGGGAAGTTAGGGTTTACTCTAAACTCCCATAATTTCGTAATCTTGACAGTAGGTGAACTTTGGTTCCCACAGTTCCCACAGTTTCAGAGCTCTCTACGCATAAAAGCGTTATGTGATTCTGATTGGGCGTTGTGTCCTTTGAGTAGGAGATCCTTGTCTGCGTTTGTTGTATTGTTAGGGGACTCACCTATCTCCTGGAAGACTAAGAAGCAGGACACTATTCTCACTCTTCAGCTGAAGTGGAATATAGGGAGATGGCAGCTACATTGCGAGAACCGAAGTGGTTGAAACGCTTGTTGGGAGACTTTGGGGTCAAGCACGGTGATCCGATGATGATGTTTTGCGATAGTAAATCGGCAAAATACATTGCTACAAACCCTGTGTTTCATGAGAGAACGAAACACGTCGAGTCGGACTGCCATAATGTTCGTGATGCAGTCCAAGACCAGTTGATCATTTTGCATTATGTAAGAACTACGGAGCAGGTGGCTGATCTGATGACAAAGGCCTTGTGGAGTACTTCGTTTCACTACTTACTTCGCAAGTTAGGCGTTAGTAACTTGCACGCACCAACTTGAGCGGGAGTGTTAAGAGTGGTTTAGGTTGGTCGACCCAAACCGGTTTCTATACGTAGTTGGTTGGTTGGTTGTGATAAGTATAATGTATTTATAGATAAGGCTTTGGTAGTTGTAGATATAACCAAATCTTATGTTAGAAGATATTGTAAACGTATATATATGTACTCTACGATCATGAATAAAAGAACACAGATTTCCCAAACACACATTCTCTCTAAGTTTACAAACATCATAGACCAAAATGATATAACTAAAACAAAAGAAAAGATAACATCTTAGTTTACAATTTGGATGGAGTATCATGAAAATATCGAGAACTAACATGAATTTAAACATCATATATCAAAATGATATAACTAAAAAAAAACAACAGATAACATCATAGTTTACAATTTGGTGTCGCTGCGAACCCTTGATTTGAGCTCTAACAGTCTCTCCTAAATAGAAGCAGAAGAAATATGATTCAAATCACAATTCCTCGTTAGACCTTAGATAGAAAAGAAATGTGAGCTACAAAGCACAATTCATCGTTAGACCTTAGATAAAAAAGAAATATGTGATAACCTTTATTGTTCATATAGTTTATTTCTGATCCCCGTTAAAAAAATGTTCTTTTATTATTTATAAATATATATTATTGTTCATATAGTTTATTTCTTTTATTAATTATCATGTAAAGTTTTCCAACAAATCCACCTTTTATCAGTTTTTTCTCCTATAGTCACATAGGTATTCCGATTTTTTTCTTCATTTAACTTCTTTTATTAAAAAATTACTTATACTTTACGAAACTTAGTGAGTTTTGTTTATGGATTTATAAAGATTATATTAACCTTTGTTCAGTAATTTTTCTTTTTAAAGAAAAATAAACCTTTCAGTAATTTTTGATACATCATTTTTATGAAATGGTTAATTGAAAACATATGTTGTAGTATAAATAAATATAGATCGTCGATTTATTATTTTTTTTCTTTAGTTAGTTACCATGTAAAGACTTCAATCTAACCCACCTTTATCAACTTTTTGTTCCTAATCAATCATATAGCTATCTCAAATCCTTTTTTCCTCATAACCAAAAAAAAAGGATATGTTTTAATAACATTTTACTCTTTTTATTAAAACTTAGCAAACTTATGTATATATTTTATTAAGCATTATGTTAAAAAAATAGTTTATATCTTTTCTCAAATTGTGTCTCTTGTAATCAAGATTAGTATGATGATCATACAGTTTTGATAGCTAAATTGTAAGACTACAGAATAACAAATTACATGTTAGAGGATTGTTTGAGAAATAGGAGAGTTAAGCTGGAAAGAGAGTTTTGAAAGAGCCAACTAAACCACCGGTGAAGAAGAACTGATCGCCTTTGTAGATTCAGCATTCGAGAAGCAGTGATTCTAGCTCCTGTTAGAGATTATAATTATATTTAGTGACTTCTTGAGTGTACACTCCTCTGAACCAGTGTCTCCTTAAAAGTGTTGCAGCCTAGAGCAGGTTGAGAATGTGCAGTGGTAGTTTGCAGCCTAGAGCTTTGATTTATCCTGACCCGTCTTGAGTGTACACTCTGCTTGGATCAACATCACTGCTTACATGAGGATTCTATAGTGGCTATCTTCACATCTCTTTCCTTATAAATATACCTCCCATGGAATAACTTGTCAGCTTCAGCCATTATGTGTCGGACAGTGATCTTCCTAGTTCTGGAAACCACAGACATCATACCATGTAGCAAAATCAGGAGATATACCATGTAGTCTGAGATATTTTGCTGAACTCAAGGTAACTCTAGTGCTTATTTTCATCATAACCCTTAGGTATATCTTCCTGTTAGTAAGAGAGCTTGGTTGCGATCTGCTACATTTAAGAACTTTGATCTTAAACAAATTTGCGAGCCGATAAATGTTTTCCTGTTATCTCATTGACTTTGAAATAGAAAATAAAACCTGATAAAACCATGTGGATTAGTGTAAGCGGCAAGCAAATCCTTGATGGTACATTCTATATGCCGTGACGGGGATGTTTTGCCTGCTTCTCTTCATCAGTAACATTGGATAGGTTTGTTGTCTAACACGAACCTCGCTCGTTGAGATGCACTAAAAAAATGAATAACATAGCCATGTGAAAATTTCATATATGTGTGACAACATATAACAACGGGAAAGGGATTAAGAGGGTCGATATTATTAAGTTGTAAAATGTGTCAATCAAGAGCAGCTCCACACCAATGAGTATACCAGCTTTCACAGAATTCCTGGCTTGACAGAGAGGGAAGAACTTCTTCGAAAGAGACAATATGAAGGTGAGAAAAGGTGATTCTTGAAAAGCTTCATGTAGAGCTCCTGAATATAAGCCCTTTTAACCAAAGTAAGAAAGTTTGAATCAATCAACTTATTGTAGACAAATAACAAACTAAGTTCATGTGATGAAAGAGAAGTTGTAGCACAATACAAAGAAAGAAACATGTTGTTTATTAGCACACCTGGGCCGAACAACTGAAATCAAGTCAAATCAACAACTACCAAAATCATTAGAGTGAACGCCAAAGAAATAAAGTAGAATTATGTGAGTCATAAAATGATTAAGATGTTGGGTTTTACTACAGATTTAAAACGAATCGGCTTGGAGAGCCGGTTGATTACCAAAAAAATTCTAAGAGTATTTGTGTAGATTATATCTGAACGCCAGACACAATCTTCCACCAACAAAAGCAATAGTGCCGACCAAAATGATAATATACAGAAAAGTCAACAAAGAGACCAGAGAACTTACCTTCCATATTGCTGAAGAGAAGCAAGGTCTGATCTTTTGACATTAGCACAGGCTGTTCAGACCCGATTCAAAAATCACCAGCTAGAGCTGCAGAAACAATTGGTTTTTCAACTCCCTAAGAGAGAGAAGGCAACATCATTTAGAATATAAACTAAAATCTACATAGATAACCATGTGATCCACATCACAAAGGAAAACAATTTGTCAAAATTACCTCGCTCACGGCTCAATCCATGAAACGATTTGCAGTCTACAAAGAAAATAAAGAGCACGAGTTAATAAAAAAAAGCAAATCACACTAATACCATGATTCAACAACCGCCAGTTAGACTTACCAAAATAGCATGAGAGTGAGTTCTAATCTTCTTCTTTTTCAGTTATAATGTGTAACAGAATCTCAGCGAGCCACTTAGAACAATCACAGATTTCTGAGGAAAGCAATTTCAGTTTTCTGCCCAAACATAAAGAACTATCTAATGTAAAACATAAACAACATGAACTAAAAAATGAAGTTCGTAATTAAATAAAATGAAATAGTAAAGTCTAACAAAAACGTCTCTGTAAATCTTTTGCATAAAGCATACCTCTATTATCACAATCAGTATCAAAATCTTCCAGACAACAAAACCGAATCTATGTGCTCAATGGAACGACAATTTTGGACGGAGAATTTATTCAAAGAGGAGAAGAAACCCTAGGGCTTGACGGACCAAAAATGAGGAAGAAGGGAAAGTGAAAAGAAATCATTAAGATAGAATGAAGACATAGAATTGATAGAGAGGAAAATTGATTAAAGTTTAGTCTTGAACTCTAGAGGAGGTGAGGTAACAGAAAAGAAAGAACCTGAAGTGGAGAAGACGAAGCTTCTGATTCTTCGACATATGAAGTGGGATCTACTGAAATGTTCAAGCCCAAACAAATACCCATTCTGCATAATCTGAGCTGACGTGGTGAAACAACATATTTTTATTGGCCGATTTCCTTGGCCTACGTGGACATCCTAAAAACTCTAGAATTAGGGCTTTTAGTATTGTTAGATTTGAAAATTTTGGTGTTATTGGTATATAGATTCTTAGATTTTTATTTAAATTTATTGTTATTGGCGTGATGATTTTATAGATATATACAAAAAAATTTGTTATTCAAAATATGTTAATTTTAATGATTATACAAATCTATTAAAGTTAGTGTTATTGGAGATTGTATTCTTAACCATTTAACTTATAGAATAATATTTAAGATTACTACATATATTCTTTAGATTCTTAAAATAATTATAGTAATTTATTTTTAAAATTTTCACAACATCTAAAATTTTCTACTACTCTTTCCAAATTCAACAAATTTCTCAATTTTCAAAATCAACAAAATTTCTATAAATCTTATTTTCACGAACACTCCCTAAGAGGAGATAAGTTGAATTATGAAGCTAAAGAAATAATTTGGTGAGATAATATTAAATTATTATTTTGTTAGACAAAAATTAACTTATGACTAATTTTAGTTGATTTGAGAAGGATGTCGATCTAGTGTTTTTGGGTATTTAATTTTCTGTTGTTAGGTATTTTTTACGGAGTAAGCTATCACTAGAAAATTCTAAGAGAAATGTAATGAACTGAGAGTTTTATGTGGTTTATATTAAAATGACAAATCTACTATTATTCAAATATGAATTTCAAAAATTCATTTAAAATTCACTCTTATTGAACTTGACATCTCATAAAGTACTCTAAACTCCATTGTTCTTGGAAATATTTTAAGTTTTGGAGTTTTTAAGTTTTCAAGTGATTTTATAATGTTTGGATTGAGTTTCTTAGTTAAAATAAATATAAAAAAATCAAATTCATGGTTTTAAGTGATATTCTAGAGTTATTTAACAAAAATTACTTTAATCTCTGCAATTTATTGAAATCGTCTAAAACTTCATTAAAATCAAATCACCTTAACTTTTAGATTGAATATACACCCCTACTACTTTTTGTTTAGAATAATTTGTTTCTTAACCGGTTTGTTCTCTCTTGAAAAAATGACATTCCTATTATTGTTGTTGTTTAGTTAGTTTAAAACACAAGAGATTTGTTTACCCAATTTTTTTTTACCGGTACATCTGAGAAAAAGATGACACTTTTAATGGTTCACTAGTATCAAATATATACAAGAGTTGTTTTACTCAAAAACCTTTGTGTTTCTCTATTTACTTAGGACAACATAACACTAAGTTAGAAAGGTAAGATTATTGAACCTGTGTGTAAAGTAGATGAAACTCACATTCCAAAGAAGACGAAACAATCTTAAACTCTTGTACAAATCTCTCTTTGCTTTTCTTCAATCTTTTGGAGATATTCCTTTACTATGGCTTCTTACCTCTCTCTTCTTATTCTCAGATCTGTGTGGAATAAGTATTGTGATTGATATGAGGCAATCAATTAGGTTAGGAAGTTTATATAGTGATTATCTAAACAAGCACTAATAGGCCTTAAGACACCAAAGCCCAAACTTCACAAATTTTCTAGAGCATCAAAGTGCAATATGCATCTTCTCCGAAGTGGGCACTTCACAAATTTTCTTACAGCATCAAAGTTCTAAACACATATTTTGAAGTGGGAATTTCAGTGCGGTAAATGAAACATATACCAAATGCACATAATCAACAAATATCTACCTTAGGTGTTTGGTACCTTGTGCTTACAATATATGTAAATGAATACCATCTCTTTGTCGATTTAACTCATTTGTAAGATGAACTTGAGATCTCCGTCATAGTTTCAACTAGTTAAGTCTTGCAAAGTTTCCAGCTTTACCACCAAAAAGAAACAGACCTGTCATCTTTACTGTTGACCATCAACGTTAAAATCGAACTGCTCCAGATTTCTTTTTAAGATTTGACCATCCGAACCTTTTGCCGATTTTCCATACTTGACCCTCTGAACTTCTTTCTCCTGCGAGGTGATCAACCGACAAACGATCTCACACTTCCCCTGTCTCAACTTAGTTGGTGACATTTAGTGTCACCAGACACCACTCAAAGTTATTGCATGGTAAACTCTTTATCAACATATCCGCAAGATTTAGGGAAGTATAAAGTTTCTGCACTTTGACTGGACCATCCTCAACTTTATCCCTGATGAAATGCACTTTATTCTCAAAGTACTTGGTCTGATCATGATGAATTGGATTCTTTGTTGAACAAATTGTACATTGCGAGTCACAATTCAACTTGAAACTCTCCGACTTAAACTCCAGTCCACTGCAAAAAATCTTCAACTAATTCTCTTCTTAGCTGCCTATGTGAGTGCCATGTACTCATCATATGTAGTAAAGAGCCACAACATGCTGAAGAGTCAACCTCTAACTCACTGTATAACCAGATATATATATAACCAGATATTGACCTTATCCTATAAATATCTGAGGCATCATCCTAATCATAAAATCCTTCAAATACCAAATCTCGGATTTTGTGAAGGTAGGACACATACCCCGAAGCTCTGGCTAAGTATCTTAAGATCCACTTAACTGCAGACTAGTGACATCTTCCTGGATTTGCTATGAACCTACTAACTGTTGGAGTCAAAACCGGTCATGGCAAAATCAATGGCTAAAATCTTCCGAGAAATATGTCTTAGATAAATATGATTCATAAATCTCAAAAAACTACACCACATAAGCCGAGCCTAATCAAATAAGAATACGAGAATAAAATTCCATGTATTTCATCCCAGACAAAAAACTAAAAGAGTTTCTGTCCAAACATAAGAAATCGGAAAACGTTTTTTCGAAAGATGTTTACGATAAATGACAAGTTTTACAAAACAATCTTCTGACGAATAAAATTCAAAGAGTTTCCATGGATAAACCTCATATACAAATCTGCAAGAATCCACAAAACAACTTTCAGAAAATGTTTACGGAAAAACTTGTGCAAAACAAATTAAGTAGTTTAGAACGTTCATGTGGCGATCAACAAAGATAATAAGAATGACAGAAAGGAACCAACACACTCTCCTCATCATGTTGGCTACAGGCAACGAGACTAGTTCCATCTCCTCGCCTTCGAGGCTGTCATTCACCCAAGACCGTCTCCGGGCGACAAGACCACCTCCTCCTCCTAGTTCTCCATGTCAAGTCTTGCTCGAACATGCCTTTGTTTCGCCTCGATCGGAGTTTCCGCTGAACTATTGTGATAAAAACGATAAAGACTTATTTTCTTGCAAAAATTAAAATCAATAGTATAAAATGATGACATTTATCTCGACACCATTGTTATTTCAACTATACAATTGGTTTTACTATTCTCTGAAACCAACGGTATAGAAACCAACATTGTATGGAAGGCGATTTCCCTGAAAGAAATCGTAAAAACGTTTAAATCGAAAGACTGGCTAAAAAGGTGTAAAACGTGGTAATAGACCTTTACGATTATAAATAAGAGTGAGCCAAAAATAAATGAAGGTTTAATTGATTTTTGCAGAAGATAAATGGAAAAGAAGATAAATGTCGTTCTAAGATAATCATGAAGATCGAGAGGATAAATAAAATTTCCGTGAAGAGATAGACTCGAATTGAAGACATAAAAGGAAAGATGACCGACTTTGGAGGCATATATAAAGAGAGCCAAGGCGAGGAGCACTGAGGAAAATTTTTAGACTCTTAGAACTCTGCACTTATGAATCTTAGGCATTATTATCTACATGCTTGGTTTTCTATGTCTTGTTCTCAATTGCTAGATGAACTCACAAAGGTAGTTCAATCTCTTTTTCAAACTTTGTAACTAAACTTCGTTCAGCTTGATCCTCGAAAGGGGTACGAAGATAGCTTTTAATAAGGTCTAGTATGAAATCAATCAAAACATTTTTTGTATCTTTCTTGTTTTGTTATCGAGCTGCGCCTCAACTAGGTTTGAGGTTTTAGGTGGCTAGAACTAGAAAACTTGCGGACAGCTCGTATGGCCGAGGCTATTATAACTTGTTGCACCCTAGCTACGTTCTTAAGCAGATTTGAAATAAAGATTTATGTTTCTATGAACTTTTTAAATTGTTTTTCTATATTTTTGCATTTATTTGATCACTTGTCGTTTAACCCCGCAGAGAATCCGGATCTTCAATAAAAATCAAGAAACTCTATTTTTCTTCATTTACCAAAATCGACAATGCGAATTTCAGTTCCCACAGTTTGGCTCTAGAAGGAAGGGGCATACTGCAAGGAAGATCATCGTAAAAAACTCACGATTTCTTTGTCAAAACTGAAAGGGCAACGATAAAATATATCAAGAACCGTAAAATTCGCATTATCGAGTTGGAGAAACCTCAATGTGGAATGGTTCAACCAAAAGATGTTTTGCGGATTTTTTTTTTGGAAAAATAAAACTTGCTCTCTTCGAAACTGCGGAGAACCCCTAGATTACTCGTCCAAAAAGAAAGCACAACAGATCGGGTACACACCCCTCACTATTGTACTTCTTCTGAATAACTTTCAAAGAAACAAAGTTGCTTTCTATAAAATCACTCAAAACCTAAAACGGCTGATGAAGATTAGACAAAGCAAAGTGGAGGTCATATCCATCGCTACTGAAACATGATGTGAAACATAATATTTCAAAAAAATCAACCGTCGCTTATGTAACAACGATTCTAAAAATTCTGGATATTTGTCTACTGTGAGAACCGAAATTCGCACCATTTATTTCTTTAAATTCAGGAATGTCAAGTTAACCTAACTTTTCCAGAGGTCCTGGATATCTGCTAAACCACACGCTAATCAATCAAGATACGAAAATAACAGGGTAAAAATATGAAAATAGAAAAGGAGAGCAAATATATTTCTTATTCCGAATTTGCGTAAGAGCGGTACAACGAGAATGAGCCTTGGCTACAAGAGCTGACGACGAGTATCCTAGTTCTAGCAACCTTAGACTAAACCCTAGTTGAGACACAGCTCGATAACAAGAAACGAAAAATTGCCTATTTGCCCTAAGTTTTTGGTGTGGTGAAAGCTCTGAAAATTGTGTGTCTCTCCTTGGCTTCGACCTTGTCTTTATATACTCCTCTTCTAGGTGGTATGGTCTTTCCTTATCCGCCCTAATTCGTGTCTATCGGAAATCTTCCATTTATCTCGATCTTTCATATTTATCCTTGGAAAAATTCTATTTATCCTCAAACTTGACATTTATCTTTTCCTGCAAACAATTGATAAACCGTCATCATATTATTAGACTGGATTTCGTCCAAATTTGTAAGTGGGCTTTTGTCGCATTTTAAGACCTTTGGGGCCGTTTTGCGATTTTAACCGGTTTTACGAGTTTTGACGAGATCGTTCCGTGATACGATGGCGTTCTTCGTAAAGTGTATCGAGTGAATCGTATAGCTTGGTAACCTTTGGTGTTTTGTCTAACCGTTTCCGTTTAATACGATTTACTTGAGTTTTTACGAGAAGACAAATGTTTAGCGGTTTTTATCGTAAAGTTCCAATGATAATACGGATCAGGACGAAACAAGAGCTATTCCGGTCGCGGTTTGGAGTGTGATCGAGTCGAGAGACGTATGCATCATGTCCGGACAGTGCGGTCTGGCTCAATTAGTATCGCATCGAACGACTTGGCTAGCACGCCGGTCGGCGAGCTGGTTGGCTTGGCCAGCTGGCCGACCGAAGAGCTGGACGTCTTGTTCCAGCTCACCTACCGGTGAGCTGGACATCTTGTTCCAGCTCGCCTACTGGTGAGCTGGACGTCTCATTCGAGCTCGCCGATTGGCGAGCTGGTTGGCTTTGCCAGCTCGCCGACCAGTGAGCTGGACGACCGGTTTGTCTCGGCCGGTCCGGCGAGCTGGACGGTTCCGGCCAATCCCGTTGTTTCTCTTTTTTTTCCGAAAGTTTTTAGAATTCTTTCTGATTCGTCCTCGTACCCTTTACAAACCTACTTTGAACTTTGTGGAGAGTTTTGGTCGTTGATTCTGTCGTAACTGATTTTGACCCCAACAATCAGCCCCCCAGTCTGTAAGAATCGTAAGGTTCTTGCGGGTGGTTTGAACTTGTTAGGTAAGTTTGGTAGAATTAGGCGGAACTATAATGACCAAAAGTCCGAAGATGAATAGTAAATTTTTTGTTTATAAGTATGTGGAGTAAATTTTCAAATTCTTTACTCACTTCTTCTCACATACTCTTATTCTAAAGTAGAGAAATCTCTCTCTCTCTTTCTCTCTCTTCTCAATCTTGTTGATCATGTTTGATGTGTTGAGAATTTCAGACTATGCCCATCCGACTATCTTTGATCTAAACGATCTTGATCTTTCCATTGATGGGAGCTTTCCCGAGCCGGTATTCTTGAGGTTTACCGCGGATGACGAGGAGGACAAGAGATATCGGCGGGCCGTGCGAGCCCCTGAAGTTCCCCTAGCCAATTTCTGGGTTCCTTTAATGAAAGGGTCAAGGAAGAGCTGGGATGGTCCGAGTGGGAGTTATCTTCGTTCCCTCGAGGCTATGCGACGATCTCGCATGATCCCCAATTCGGTGCAATTTCTCCTTCCTGAACGTGGTCAAGAAGCCAGGCATCCACCCCCGGGTTATTTCTCGTGTTATGAAGCTTTCTTCCTGAACTGCCAATTATGGTTTCCCATCCATCCCGCGAGTTCTAGTCGAGTGTTTGGATCGATTTGGTTTGTCAATTAGTCAACTCTATCCTTCCACGCTTCAGCATCTTGTCGGTGTTTTGGTGCTAGGTTATGAGCTGCATGGCTATTAACGCGGATTATTTTGAAGTCTGGTTGTCGCCCAAGGCTTCGCGCACAAAGTGTTATTATTACATATCTTCGCGGGGAGAAAATTGACTGTTGAGAAATCCTCCTCAAATGCTCATGATTGGCAAGATTATTTCTTTTACGTCCGAATTGATAGCGTCTCGTTCGAGGAGCTGCATTCCCATGCTCAGGACCGACTGGGGCGACAATGGTATCCAGTTTGCATATCCTTGACTATGTTGTTTCCGAATTCTAACCTTGCGCCTTGTTTCTGTTTTTTCAGTGACTGGCCTTATTGCTCTGAAACCTGAGAATCTCAAGGAAGTCTGGAAACTTCTTCGCGGCAGTCCGTACTATTGGGGACACTTTTCTCCGAAGAAAGTCCGCCATGCCGTTCCCCACTGTTTCACTCGTTTTCAATGGAACGATCTAGTTGAGTTCGAATCGGGGCCAAGCATGGGTAACACTTCGGATGTAAGAGAGAAGTCAAGATCTCCGCAGGACGGATGTGCTTCCGTTGATGAGGACCAACTATTTGGCGATTTCCAGGAGGGCCGAGCTTGTGATGATGCAAAGATCGATATTACTGCCTATATCGACTGATCGGTTCCTCCATCCGAGATCAGATTAACCGAGATGACATGCATCAAGGTTTATTAACAAGGTTCATTCACTTTTGCCGATTTTTTGCGATTTTTCCTACACATGATAAGAATATAATAATTTTTCTTATGGCAGGGTCTTCACTTTATGAAATAGGCTTTGAGTGCAAGTAACGAGGATACCCGCACGGCCAAATCCAGAGTTGAGGCAGCGGAGAGGGAAGCTGCTCGTCTTAGAGAGGAAATCTGTGCGAACTCTCTTAGCGCTCAAGAGTGGGCTGAAGGAGAAATCGCCCGAATGAGAGATGAGCACGAGGCTGATTCTCGTCGTGTTACGGAGCTGTCTGAGAAAAAAGTTCGTCATGCTCACAGGGAGGGCAAGAGAGAGGTTGCCGAGATGATGAATGTTCGTCGCGCGCGATTTGCGACTGAGTACGCATAGGCCCAGAAGGGGCAACATACCATAGGCGATTATCGTGAGTGCTGCTGAGTGGTTGGCGGATTGATCCTTACTCAAGGCAGGAAGTGTTCATCTGAGGTCGAGTATGCCAAACAACAAGCGCGAGTGGAGAGGAGGAAGAATAAGCGGTCTGAGCTCATCGACCTTGAAGCGAGGATGTGGTCACAGTGGGACACTATCATGGTTTCGCCAGATTCGGTTGAAGTTGGGCCAGAGATCCCAGACGAGAGGGGCGAGGTCGATCAGCTGGGGGCTGGTTCGAATGCTGGCCACAGCTCATCGTCTTGGTTCTGTGATTCTGAAGAATGAAGGTTATGATGTACGTTTGAGATGATATTGTTTTGTCTTATTATTGTGTTTGTATCGGGACTGGCCATTGAAGGCTTGTAACAAACCTATTTATTTAATGAAGTTTTTTCTAAGTATGAGCTTGTTTGTTTTCTAAGTGTAGAGGGAAGAATACGAGGTTCATCTCGTATCTAACTCTTTGTGCGGATCGTCCTAATCGTTTTGCTCGTATAGGGATGTTTTTTTTTTGCGAGCGCTTAGGTATGGGTGACATGCCTTTAGGATCTCATTTCATGCATTGAGACGTTAGAGACAATTGTGATGGGTTAAGGGCAAGACCTAGGTTTACTTTCGGTTTTAAGGCTTTGCGATGACTAATTGGCTTTCGTCTTGCTTATTGCGATTCTAACCTGATTTCGTATTTAAAGTTTGCGATAAGTTCTCGCGTTATACGACTTGTTTGATAGAAATCGAGCATCCCCGAAGGTGCTGACCAAAATTTTGGATTTCTTTTATAGCGCGCTATTTTATCCTAGTCGGATGTAAAAGGACCAGTGGGTCATATGAATTTGTTTAAGATGGCAGGTGTGCTTGGCGGGGCCAGTCTACGAGCTTTTGTGATTTTATAGTCGCGTTTGGACTATAAAAATTTCTCTAAGACTTTAGGCGACGTCTCGCCGGTTCTTTTCGAAATATTGTTGTTGTGATACATAAGTTTCTGGTCGGAACAATCGAGTGTTTGTAATTTATTGCGGAAGTGATTTCAGAAGTGTTTGAATCTGTTTGCAGAAAATTTTTTTTCGAGAAGAAATTCGGTAGTATTCAAACTTTGCCTTTATTGAAATGTTTAAAATCTAGAGTACAAAGCGGATACTTTGAAAGATGGGAGTATACGAATACTCGTATACGCACACCCACTCCCCCCCCCTTTTAAGAGAAGGGGATAGCTAAACTCGTCTTCAGGCGAGCTGCCTAAGTATCCCTTTCGGGAATCAAACCATCTCGTTGTTCTGGTGGTTAGTGCGAGTGTGTTTACTCAGCTGTTGCAGATGCGTGGATTGCGTTAGTCTCTGGATCGGTGTCTTGTTCTGGGATTTTCTCCTCTTTTTGGGTAAGAGCGATGGGTTCGGAAACTTGATGTTTCTTGACTGTTGCGGGGTCCGCCATTTTTGTATCATTTTCCGTGGTAGGCCGAGTTGATTTCGCCCGTTTTGGTTTTACGATGTCGATGGCCATCTGCCTTAGCTTATGTTCTGCTAAAAAGCAAGACCGCGACTGCCTCTGGCATCCCTAGATAGCTGCAACTCCCATAGGGGTCAGAAATTTGATGCTGAAGTGGTCAGTCGATGGGACTGCTTTCATAACGTTTATCCAAGGCGTGCCCATGATTACGTTGTAGATGGATGGACGGCCAACGACCGCGAAAGTAACCATCTTGATTACTTCTTTTTCGGCCACCGGGAGTCTGATCGAACTGAGGGTCATGACCGTTTCGCCAGAGAAACTAGTCAACGGCTTTGCCGTTGATTCGACCTCCGTTAGCTTGATTCCCTTTCGACTAGGTCGACGACGAGAGGATCGGTGTGCGGTTGGTAAATGACGGCAGCTTCGGCCTCAT
The DNA here is from genome assembly GCA_014822095.1 of Diplotaxis tenuifolia. NCBI lineage: Eukaryota > Viridiplantae > Streptophyta > Magnoliopsida > Brassicales > Brassicaceae > Diplotaxis > Diplotaxis tenuifolia. The sequence goes on from JABAYD010023472.1 coordinate 14,059, forward strand.
CAAAGGCTATTACACCTCTTAGAGTATCATGCAGTGGCGTTGGCCAATTCGAGCATGTCTCGGCTTTCCGTCGGTAAGCCTTGATGGACGAGACGGTGTCGCTGCAATACTGCGACTCGCCAATGATCACGTTGACCCTTCGGCGGTTAGCATCATTTCCTCTTTCATCTGGTCTTCGCCCGCGTTTCTCGCCCCTTTGTTTCTCTCAAGGCGAAGTGTCCGCCTGCAAATTCCTATCGGTTTTCGCAGAGCAATCTGAGTCGCGGATGAGATCCTTTACGCTAGATACTCCAGATAGCTCTCATGTTCTCATCGGTCGAATAACCGCGGGTCTGGTGAAAGTCGCAGAAGGCATTCTCATCGTAACTCGAGTTCCTGGTCCACGTATTCCAAGTGGTTCGCCCTTGATCTGTTCCAGAGTTGATGGCGTAGTTATACGCCCGTTGGAGATCTTCTCCCTCGTGATGAACGTACTTGTCGTATCACGGGAGAACCATTGTTCGGACGCAGCGTCTTTCACGGATGCCTTTGTTGGCTTATGCTGTTCCGATAGGATCTTAGTCTCCTCTTCGATGATTATGTAATCGGTAGCTTTGTGGAGCGCATCCTGGTTCATACGCGGTTTTTCGAGAGTTATCCACTTTCTGAATTTTGAGTTATACCAGAGTGACTTTCTTAGTGCGTCTATGGCCGCTCTGTCGCTTATTCAGCTAACCCTAGCCATGATGAGTTTGAACTTACTCATGAGGTCGTGGAGAGGCCCGTCTTCCTTCTGGATAGACTCCAGAGGTCACCGTCTGAAGTTTCTCAATTAATGAACATCGAGTTTTATTTGAGAAACTCCGAGGCAAGATGCGGAAGTTTCCGATCTAATTTTTCTTAAGTCAAGAGAACCACTCGAGTGCTGCCCTCTCTAGGTTTTTGACGAAGAGGCGACACACATTTCTTTCACTTTCCTTAAGCTTGGCTTGACCCATGGTGATCTGGAAGGCCTGCAGGTGCGCTTTGACCTCGGCGATACGAGCCGTGAAAGGCGTTTTTCGAGACTCGTACAGCAATCAATCTATTTCGGGCAAGACGTTAGTGGCATGGTGAATTCGGGATTTCACAGCCTTCACCGCCGCGGCCGTTTTCGTGATGTAGTAGCGTAGATCGCGAATCTCAGTCAGGTGGCCAGCAGTTTTCCGACCTCGTCGGCGTTTGTTGCGAGTGAGCTGAGATTGCTCCTCGGCCGGTTTTACATGTTCCATCCAGTAGAGATCTTCCTCATCCTCGTTGGGATAGCATTCGGGAGAAGACTCTACCTGCGTGTCGCGACTCTTCCTCCTCCTCGGATGGACGTCAGCGTCTTCGTTCGAAGGATCAGATTGATCGCTGGTGTCCAGGTTCACCCGTTCGACACCATCGTCCTCGACCTCCTGTTCGCGAGAAGGAGATTTTTCCGATTCCTTCTGTGTCACGTCAGGATTATCCTTTTTGGAGGCTTACCCCGGTAGGTTACACTGCTCAGTTCTTGGACAATCCATTGGAGTCGTGAAGTAGAGTCTTTTTCCACGGATCCTTGTGCTTCCACGGATCCTTGTGCTTCCACGGGGGCAGACAGCCTTGGTCTTTGCGGTTAAGGTTTCAACTTGTTTCGCGAAAGACCCGATCAGCTTGTCCTACTCGTCCGTCCTCTTTTGATAGGCGGAGAGTATCTCCTGAAACGCCATCGTTTTAGCATCCTCGTTAACTGTGGTGGCGTTTGCTGGTGGAGTTTGAGTTTCAACGTTCTCGTTGTTGGCGTTCTCGCCGTCCTGAGTTTGTTGTTCTTCTGTCATCGTATCCGATCGAGCGTGCTGCGGCTTGAGAGTTAGATAGATCTGTAACCCCCTCTTTCTAGCGTCAAACTGTGGGCTGGCTTGGCCAGCTCGCTTGATCAGCGAGCAGGACGTCTCCTTCCAGCTCACCGGTGGGCGAGCTGGTTGGCTTGGCAAGCTCACCGACCGGCGAGCTGGATGGCCGATTTGTCTCGGCCGGTCCGGCGAGCTGGACGGTCCCAGCGAATCCCGTTGCTTCGTCATTTTTTCGATTCGTCCTCGTACCTTTTACAAACCTACTTTGAACTTTGCGAAGTTTTGGTCGTTGATTCCGTCGTAACCGATTTTGACCCTAACAACTACTGAGCCTACTCCGGAAAAAGTACTCAAAATTCCGTCAGGTCGATCCTCCGGAGACGTGAATATTTTCAACCAAGCGTAATCTCGACAATAAAGTTCATCGCATATGTGGTTTCTGATATAAAGCTAGACAACATTTTATGAAACAGAATTGTAAAATCAAACTCGACAACATTTTACGAAACAAATCTAAACTCGACAGTTGTTTGCGGAATAACTTTCGTAAAATTAAGCTCAACATAGTTTTACAAGACAACTATCGTAAAATAAAACTTGACAATATTTTATGAGACATCATTTGTAAAGTTGAACGAGATAATAGTTCATAATACAATTTTCGTGGAATAAATTTGACAACATTTACGACACGACTCTCGTAAATAAAACTTAAAAAAATTGACAACCACTGGAATATCAAACAAAGATCGTACAAAAATACTCTCAGAGAAGGAAAGAGATGGAGTGAGAGCTGAGAAATGAACCTCGCCCATCAACTATTATCCATGATCTCACCGTCCTCTCTCACCGAGCTCATCCCCCATGACTTCTCATCACATCGCACTATGAGTCTTCCTGATCACCATTGGCATATCCTGATTGCCCTTGGCTATTCCCAAACACCGTAAGACTTTCGACAAGATACTTATTTGTTTTGAAAATCCAACGATACGGAAATTGAAAACCCGATCAAAAAATATGGACCGGCGAACTAAAACCGCAAGACATGCTTTAGCCTAAACGTAGACAGGGACGTAGAGAAAACTAGGAAGAATCAATATTCTTAGTATCCGTAAGGAATGGACAGACACGAGGAGAAAAAGGGTAAACGAGAAGTCAAAACGAAGAAGTGGCAAATCTGAATCTCTGAGAAAACTAAGGTATGTTTGACTTGAAATTTTTGAAATCAGACTTAGAATTTTCATAGGAAAGTACTGAGAAATAAAAACGCTTTTGGGAATGCCGTAAACTTTAGAGAACTTGTAATCTAAGTGGATAGTCAAGCTAACTAAGTCATAAGCAATGTTCCTTGTCTTGATTTATTCTTCCTTAACTATTTAGAGAGATCTTGCAAACCGTTCTAAAATCTTGCAAAACCGAGAAATGATCACCACGCATTAAAAAAATACTCAGATTGCTTCCTAAAGAAAGAAAGAATCAGAGAAACGAACGCCGTCTTAAAACCGACTCATTCTTAGCAATTTTCTTAAATTCAACATATTCCAAGTCATCAACGTGAAAACCATCGAAATCACAATCCCAACGTCATCGTTATATCGACCCAGATTGTCGATCATCTCAATCCTCGAATGGAAAACGTAAAAAGCCCTTCAAATACTCGGTTCATGCATTTTCTTTTGAAAAGAGAGAGAGAGAGAGAGAGAGAAAGAGAGAGAGAAAGAGAGAGAGAGAGAGAGAGAGAGAGTAGGTACATATACAATACTCGTATACTCCCATACTTTATTTTTTTTGCCTCTGCCTCAAAAAGCTTTCGACAAAGCAAACTCCTGCGACATTAGGCAATGAAATGACCCATCAAAATCGTCAAAAGGAAAAGGACAATATAATAGTCGTCTAAAGGCTACCAACATAGCCATGCCGTCACAAACATAGTCTCGAGAACTCTATAGGTCGAGACTATGTTTGTCACGGTATGGCTATAGGTCGAGACATTGTTTGTGACAGTATGACTATGAAAAAGTCTGCGGGAAAACAAGATTGGTATCGTGAAAAATGACTTTGCAATATAAAAACGCGAATGAGGAAAGCCTAACTCTCGGTCGCATGCGTCACGTGTAATCTGCGAAAAACACCCTCCATTTACTTCTGTGAGAAGTACTTCTTGTAAAACTTACACAAAAAAAATCTTTTGTATAATCAGATCAAGTCAAACAAAACAAATTTTTAAAATAAACATAACATATTTTATGAAGAAGATTTGTAGATAATTTCCGAATGCTAGAAAATGAAACACTTTTAATACTACTAAAGGAATCATTATACTAAACATTCATTGTACAACTGAGAGCTAAAGTGGAAAATCTTTTTCTACCACCATCAGCCATCTCAACATGGAAATATTCGGCATACAAGGCCTATGAATCTCAATGAACGCTCTTTAGTCCTCGGGATTTTACAGGAAGGCTCTTTGGCCTTCGGCCAAACCAGAACTCAGCACCACTTTAAGGAAAATCTTAAACTAACATTACCTTAATATTAACACAAAAATGCCATGGTCTAATCCTTGATGTAAAACATCACAGCCTTTATGTAGAGCCAAAACATTTGTGTGACCACTGCTCCATCAACTCATTTAACAACAAAATGGCAATCAGCGATTTGTCTAAAAATGTCAAGTGACGATTACGCAAACAATTATCAAATGATCCCGAAACAGAAATCATACGATAAGTATTCATAACAAGATTCGGTCCTAACAATAACAAAATTTAATGTCAAAACAACAGAAGAAAAATTCTGCCGTAAGGTTAAAACAAAAACTTTGAAAAATCTCTAAGCCCACAAACATTTCAAACAAGAAACGCAGAATATGGAAGAAAAATTCTAAGAAAAAAAAGATTTCGGTTAATTCACTACACAAACAAACTTTGGCTGCTAAACCTCCACACACAAACCAAAGTAGTTCTTGGCCACAAGGTCAAACGAAACCTTCAGGCCAAACGCAAAAAAAAATCTCTATCACATTCTCATAATTTAAAATTTAACTTGAAACAAAAATCCAGTCTTTAGTGCCGCGAGACGTCACAAACATTTGAAGAATTAAATTACAATGTAAAAACACTTTCCCTGGTGAAATTTCTGTCTCGGATACTCAAATAGTCATAAACACTAACAACTTCTCAAACATACATCCTTCGCGAAGGCTCAAATTCAAACGGTAACACATATCATTTTGTTTGTTGCTGATCACAACAAATGAAATCCAACGTCCTCAATATACTTAGCCATCTCCGCCTCCATTGAGATAAGCTCTCATAAATTTGACACAAGGATAATAGCGAGCTATAAAGAATCCAAAATTTTGGTCAGAATTTCCAGACGACTTAGAAAATGTCTTTGCGATTAATGCAAGACACATAAGCCGAAAATTTTGTACAAACTTCAATATTGAGACTGAATCAGGTCGAAACCACAATGGGTGATTTAAGCCGAAACTGTCATCATAAATACTAAACCGATGGTAAGCCTAGATCTTGCCCTTATCCCATCACACTAGTCTTACACAACTCAAGGCATGGTGTCAACAGATAGATACAAGATCCCAAAATATGTGTCGACCATTTCTGAAGACGTACTGTCGATGTTGATCGTTATGGAGGACATAGTGTCGTTCGATGCTGAGCTCGTGTCACTAAATTTGGCTTCTTCTACTCTGCTCAGATCTCCAGACCCATGTTGCTCATCATCATCAACCGTACTATGGTTGACCGTCTGTCCTCTGTTTAGTTCATTCCCCTGCGTACTCTCATCTGCTTGTCGAGTTCCTACAGCTTCGGTGAAAAAATTACCTATGAAAGCACCTTTGATGTCTTCCCAGCAAGTTAGAGATCTCGGCTGCAACTGACTGAACCAGCTAAAAGCATCTCCCAAATAAAGAATAGGGGAAGATCTTGCAGATAATGTGGTGTACAGATATTTCATTGTGCTTGCTTATTGCTGAGGCTAACTCCTCAAGTTCCTCGATAGAATCTTTGGGATCCTCATGAGGAAGACCTCTGAAAGGGTACTCAATTACCCAATCATACAATTGGCGGTTCGGAGTAAAGGTATTCATCTCAGCGCACACCAAGATCATAGACCGGCTCTCGCAATCCCTAGAGGATCTTATCTT
>JABAYD010023485.1:1936-12602 GCA_014822095.1 Diplotaxis tenuifolia
CATATGAACCTTTTCCACGTTCTTGTGGTTCTGGTTGTGATTCTTCCTTTATTTAGTTCTGTAAAGTGTTTGTGTATTGTTAAGTTTCTTTTACGTATAACATAGATTATATATAACTTACAGTGGACACGTAATGAAAAATTGCTAGTTTAGAAAAATGTAGAAATTGGATAAATGGAAAATTAGAAAAATAGAAAACTTTCAAAAGTCTTTTACGTGATGAGTGCTTGAGGAATCTTGTACCTTTCAAGAAAAGTCTCTTATCTTTGATGTGTGTTTCATAGTTAACGTACGTATATGATATTTTTTTTTTTTAAAGAAAGGCTTAAAAATAACAAATTATAATTCAAAACTTTTTTAAAATCTTATAACCAATAACATCCAATTTGGATATAGATTTTAAAATCATAGAACCAATAACACTGAATTTGAATATGTATTTTAAAGAGAAATCATAAAACCAATAACACTATATTTGATTTGAAATTTAAAATCTATTAAAATACACAAACCAATAACACACTCTTAGGTTTAATTTTCAAGATTGTGTTAAGAATAATTTGAATGATTATTTTAAATTTAATTGTGGATAGAAATATTAATAATTTGAGTTATATTATAGATTTAAATGTATTTTGTGTAAATATAAAGATGCAATGCAGGACTAACAATGGCAAACAATAAATCAGATGAAAGATATTCATTCAGTCGATCTCATTTAACTCTTCTAACAAATAGACCATGCATTCAACAACAGATTGAAACTTCGACTCAGATCCAACACACCTTTGTAGAGTGTGTAAATGACGAGCTGTAAGAAAAGTTACAAGTTGATATAAGAAAGAACAAAAATGATGTGAATGAAATGAATATGCTGCTCTCAGGTACGTTACCTCTATAGACTTTCAAAATTTCCAAAATCAGGGAATTTTCCTGAATAAAACAAACATTATGAAGATAGATAAGCATACTTGATAATATTTTGGACTGATTGATTTTATACTAACTTATCTTGGTTACCTTGAGAGATCTAAGGTTTCAGGCAAGAGGCGACCCATTTGTTGAGTAAGATTATCCACATGTTTAGTTTCATCCTGTCCAATTTGTTTCTGCTCTTTCTCATTGTCCTTGTTACTAAGATCCAGTGGTGTTACATCTCTATCATTTGGAACAGGGCTTGACATAAGAATGTCTTCAAGGAGTGAGGTGTATTCATTAACCGAAGGTTCTAAATCGGGATCCCTCGGAATATCGTCAATATCAAAGGGTAAATCACCATCGATGAACAGATTTGAATCTAGGAAAGAACTAAAATCTTCCATGTTTGGTTCCATGGAATTCCCCGAAGGCATCTCTGCGATATTCTCTGGTAATATAGAAGTAAACTCGGGTAGAGATAGATCATCAGTTGAAGGAGTAGCTCCACTTAGAGATGTTGATTGCATATCAGAAGCTGTTGGCATCTCCTGAAGAGTTATACCCGCTACGTGGTTTGATGAAATCTCCATCTCTGTTCCTTGTGTCATAGTAGAAGTACCGTTACCTAGAAGGAAGCCATCATCTCCAGTTTTGTAAGGTTCCATCTTCATAAGCTGTTTGAGCATTGCTTTTGCTTGCTCGTGCATTGGAGGTTGATATTTAACTATCTGCCCACCAGGAGAAGCAGAATCCTTACTACTGACAATGCCATCTCGCTTGAATCTCCGTTTCTTATTGGTATCACTGATTCGCCTACTACTCTCGTTTTGCTGGTTCTGCTGCTGTAAGAACTGGGAAAGAAAATGAGGGCTTTGTACTGCCTTTGCAAGGAATGACATTAGTTGTTGTTGCCGGTTCTCCATGGCCTGGAGACGCTGAACCATCGTTTGAAGGTTGTTATCAGTGGCTTGTTGCTGTTGTCTTAACCTGACTAGTTCTTGCATAAGGACGTTCTTGTCTCTTTTAAGCCTCTCCACTTCTTCTTCGAGACCAAATTTGCCAACCTCAACACATGAACTAACAGATGGGTTTTGTCCGTTCGAGTGCTGATGTACATGTCCATGTCCATGAGCTGGTTTTCGCCGAGCTATTGATTTTAGCAAGTGTTTCTGGCCTCTTAAGAAACCCTCGCTCGCAAATTCCCATCTATCTGGGTCAACCTTCCGGAAACCCTGTTTCAAGGAAAAGCAAGCAAAATGAAATGAAAATGGGTTTCATCAAAACAAATGAGAATGAAGTCGTCCCATAAGTTAACCCTATATTACGAATCAAACAACTTAAACACAAAGCCTAACTGCCACCTATTCACAGATTCAAATAGAGCCATAGACAGGAGGTAACGTATTAGTTGGAATCACATGCTCCAGAGCGATATTCATTCAAAAGTTAAGTAAACGTAGCAGACATATTGCAGTCAGCTGATCTGGTCAGCAGATGAAGCATACACTGCTGAATACATGTTCCTATTATCGGTGTAACCTACCATCCAAACATAAATGAAAAAAAATATCCAATAAGGATCTCTGATAAATAATAGGGAGTTCCACCGAATACCCTACTGATGATGTAGTTTCTATTCCAGGCACTACTGATCACATTGGCCTTTTTGGGTTTTAGAAACACTTTCTCTCTCTATTAAATCTTGACTCATTTACAACAGGATGATACATAGTACAACAGAAAGTCAATAACCCTGAACTCAGATTATTATCAACATGAAACTTGCTTCTTCTTCTGTTTTTTTCCAGTTTTCGTCTTTTTCTCATTTATATTCTTGAGAATATTCAAAAAGATTCAACTATCTTAGACTATTACAATACATAGTAGCATGGAGTCACTGGACGGGAAAAAAAATCTGAAACACTATCCAATCACTAACGCTTAAACCAGATAGGAAACAACAGACTTCAGTGCGCTATTCTAATCCCACTAACTTCATCTATAACTCCATCACCTACACGAGGTATTGGCATTCCATAAAAACCTGATAGACTGGTAACAACTGCAAAACTGCTTTGCACATTAATGTCCTAATAAACAGGTTTATTTGTTTTATTCCTAATTGTCCCAACAAGAAAGCTACTAAGAAAATCTTTATTGAAATTTGCAAACTAAACAACCACAGGATATTAATAAGAGAATCAACTGATAAAGTACTCTCTAAAACGCCAACTATCCATATAAGTTAACAAACACTTACGTAGGTATTCAGCTGCCTGACGAAGCTTGAGAAATTATTGTGCTTGAAGTTCTTGGGAAGAAGATGTTGTGCGAACTGTGGTGGATCCCATACAATGAAACTGTTATTGTTAGCACTCCACGAGACAATCGAGTCGGTAGCGGGATCGTCAACCATGTCATAGGTCTTGCTGAGGAACGGAGGAGGCGCGTTCGCAGTTAGAACCGCCACAGGCTGCGGCTGCGGCTGCGGCTGAGGAGGTTGAATCTCCGTTGATTCCATTGCTACAGATCCTTCTCCACTTTCGGCTCCGTCTGTCCTGCGTCTATTACCACCATCCATCGCGATTTTTGTAGTCAACAATACGAGAGCTAGCTAGGGTTTCTAGCAATTGATAAAACCAAGGAGCGTTATAGGAGTTTGATTGCGGGTGAGGAAGTTTCGATGCTTGATCTCCGTGAAGATCAGAGGGGTAAGGGAGAGAGAGAAATGTTTGGGAGTTTTTGAAACGATTTGAGGAAGGCGAAAGAGAGAGACGACGGGAAACCCATGAACAGTTTGCCAAATTACGGAACTAGGCTTTCGCTTTTTGTCTTCGTCTCACTTTCCTATTGGCTCTTATGCTCTGTTTTGTATTGGGCTGCGTGGCACGGCTACCAATTTTTCTTCTAACAGATGAACCAGAAGACCGCAAAATGAATATATATAATTAAAATATAAATTTTAGTATTGATAAATTTAAAATTTACATATAATTGTTTTTATATGTATTTAAAATTTTAAAAAATTATTTTTTTAGTATGTCTTAGAAAACTATTTTTTTAGTATACGAAACTTAATTTTAACTAATTACTATTTAATTATATATTTTAGAAAACTATTTTTTAGTATACTAAACTTAATTTTAACTAATTAATATTTAGTTATATATTTTTTATTTTCTATTTTTATAAATAAAAATATAATTATAATAATAACACAATATATTATATAGAATTATTTTTTAATTATAGTTGATATATATTTATATATTTATATTGATTTTAATTATTTAATCTATTATTATAAAGTAGATTTTTCCTACTTTTATCTTGCCAAGTCATTAATTCAGAAGCCCACAACATTACACTTGTCAATTCTACTAAAACTTTGCTTTTCATTTATTCACATCTTAAATTTGTTTGGGCTTATTTGATGTATGTATTAACTTTTACGAAGGCCATCTGATAAAGTGTAGTCAACATGTCTGAAACGCGTTGTTTCTTTCTCAGCCGTAGCAATATTAATCACACCATCCTCTGAGATTGCAGATTGAGAAGTTTTACTACACTCTTGAGGATGCTCTTAGGGTTTATGTAGTTCATTTCTGTTCTAATGGTTTCTATTCAATTTTGTTGTTGGGGTGTGTGTCATGGCCGTTTCATTTAGACCCACAAGGTGGCTAAATGCTTAAAGACTCCTGCTTTTTCTTTCCTAAAGCGACAATACTCCATGTCAATGTTGTGTGTTCCCTTCCAAATGATATGTCGATGGTACATTTGTTATATAGTTTTCCATCAGATTCCTATAGACGATCTTCTTCGTGTGAATTGATATAGAAGATTAGGGTTTGTTCTTTTCAAATCTAAAGATTCTCTATGTCAACAATGGAATTTCTGGAATTCGAGTTATACGAGACGTCATGAAGAAGCTTCTGTGTCAAGCTTCTATGGTCGTTTGTCGTCTATGATTTCTATCTTCAAAGACTTACAGGATGTCTTCATTTATGGCGTTCATCGAGGCACATCAGAGAAGATTTATCATTCAATGGTGCTTATCCATCCGATAGTTAGTATTTCTCCACTTATAAAAAGGTAAGCACTTCAGACCTTGAACATCATCCTACAGTTTGTGATAATCCAAAAAACCAAAATTGCAGTGTAATGGGTGGCGAGTTGATAGGGATGGAAATGCTCCTCCTTGATGCAAAGCTTCTACGATCATTTGCATTTTAGAACTATTAAGTTGTTTCCAATTCATAAAGTATGAAACTTTTATATTCTGATCTTATTTTTTTTGTTTTAATTGTTTGTTAATTATGCTTTCTTCTTCACATTTGTTTCACTCGAGCCCCATGCTTGCCACCGTTAATGTTACCGGCACATGATTCAAGGCTGGTTCAAGGTTCACACTCAACTACAGGTTGTCCGATTCAGTGATTCAACCAAATTATATGGGCTACCGAACCGGTTCTCCAATCCTGATTCAGTTTTTTGGGATCACGATTCCCTGCTCGGCCTAGCCAATATGAACACACATCTTCCGGGTACATCCTCTCATTAGCTGTCTATATCGCATACTTTATTGGTGAGCTACCAAATTAGAATCACTATATTAGTGTCTTGGTTTACCTTTTATTCTCTGTTTTATGATTAGTATGACAAGCCTTATATCATGGAATATAAATCAAATCTTTCTAATATTTCATGGAACACAAATCAATTTCTTTCTTTATGCAGGACGACTGTTCTTGAATACCACGTCAGGGGCACATATATGTTTTGACAGAGAGGCTAATGCAGGGGAGAACATTAACTGTGAGAACATCTTCAAGTGTCTAACCTCCAAAAGGTGGACCTAAGTGGTAATGATCATGAGAAATCATCAACTCTGGGAATATATTCAAGTTGTATCACCTCCAAAAGTCTCCAGCAACAGCAACTACCAAAATAGCCAAGAAGGCACGAATGGCTTAAGTGAAGATAATGGATTACCTGTACGCAATACTTACTTTTTCTTTTTCTTTTTTACCTTTGAATACTCTACTGGTTTTTCATGTTTTCAAAAATATCTATAAAATGCTTATTTATGATTTATCATATTTATCACATCTCATTAAATCAATAAGAATGGGTTCACACGCTCAGCACATAATAAAATTTAAAATAGACATCTAAATAAGGACAAAACGGATATAATTCATGTATGGTCTCTTCTGTGTACAGCGACGTTCTAGAATTACTACGACAAAAATCAAAGCTTTTAAGAAAAGATTTATGAGATTGTGTGTTTAGGTTTTTGAAGTGTGGTGATGGTTGTGTCCGTTGTCTACTACAGATTTATAGTACTCAACGTTACTCTCCCTAAAACCGCTGTGGGAGAAATCCGATGAGAATTTTGTTGCAATTTAAGAGTAGTAAATTAAATTTAGAGACGTAGTTGGAGAAATAAAAGGGATTTAGGTCGGAAGGTCACAGGTGGTTGTAACTATTAAGATTAAAGACTTAATTAGGGTCAATGGTGTTTGTGTTGATGATCGACGGATGATGAATGTAGAATCATACGACGACCCTCTGAATTCGATGATTATTTACTTTAGTGGGTTCAAAAAGACATTTTGCTCAAAAAACTTCGGTGGGTTTCGTATACCAAATTAAAGCCCCATTATGTATGACTGAACCAGGTGACATGTGATAATGCTGATATGGACACTGACATGGATCCTCTTAAGAGAGTCAAAACTCAAAAGTGCTTCATTATATATATAAGGAACAACCTTTTATATATGGGTAAATAAATAGCTATTTTGTGTTTTAAATATCGTCAAATATTTTATCTCTTTTATCACGGTTTTCTTTAAGAATTTTAATATTTTTAACATCCATTACATTTTAAGCTGCCTATAAAACCTATTTTCTCTGTATGTTAACATATCAATAATTTTTCTATATTTCTCTGAATTATTTTTGCTAATTTTGCATTCTCTAAAAATCAAAAATGATGAAAGTCATCGTCATTTTAATTCAAACTGAACTGTTTATTAGAAATAAAAATATGATTTAAAAATTATATTCAACATTTTATTTTTTATAAGATTATTTTTAATCTACAATAAGCGTTTAAGTGTTTAATGCTTCACAAAATTAATATAAAATATATAAAATAATTTTTATTTTAACTTCCCGCCCGTAGGGTGGACCTATCATAGTATATTATATAAAATTATTCATTAAACGGGTTACAACCTCAAGAAAAAGAGATGCAATCTATATAAAATTAAAAAACTTACATTTTATTGTTAAGCACTATAAACTATATTTACATAAAATGTAAAGAACTTATGTTTCAATTGTAAGCACAAGAAAATATACCTCTTGATAAAATTATTTTTTTCCAACTTTTAGTTAGTTTGAGATAAATTTTATCAAATCTTAAACGTCGGTTTATTTTAGCATATAAAATTTAGCAAAAATAATAGTTCAGTAACATTAATTTTCATGTAAAAATAATTAAATTATTCATTAAGAGTTAAACGACATTAACCGGTCTAACTTTTAATATGAGAGTTCAAAAGTTAATTCAAAATCAGCAATATGTTATTAATTATGTTTTTAAAAATTTTAAATCAAACATCAAAATTAATTATAAATTACAACAGTAACATATCAAAAATATTTAAAAAATATAATCAAATAAATGTTTTCTTTGATTTCTATTTAGTTATATTTTTTCTATCTTAAATTTTCAATTTTTGTAATAGAAAATATAGTTTCAAGATAACAACATAATACATAATAATTATCTTATTTTCTAAAATTAAAATATTATTAATATAAATTTGTTGTAGAAATATAACAAAATTATATATAAAATTATTAAAAACATGATAATAAGAAAAATTACCTAAAATCATAAGGAAAATGCATAAAATGATATTATTTTTAAAATATATAATATCATTAATATAATTTCGTTTTTAAATAAAACAAATTATATATAAAATTAATAAAAATATGAAAATAAGTAAAATTATCTAAAATCATGTAAAACTAGACAAATGATTAAATTATAATATTATTCATATAAATTCGTTTTATATAATAAATTACATATGAATTATTAAAAATATGACACATAAACAATATTAGCTAAAATCATGGAGCATGTGACAAATCAGCAAAACCACTTCATAAATAATAGTATAGATATATAAATTATTAAAATATGACACATAAGCAATATTAACTAAAATCATGAAGCATGTGACAAATCAGCAAAATCACTTCATAAATAATAGTATAGATTACACAACTTGCAAATAATTTTTTTAAATAGACTTAATTTTTTTTGTCACAAATATAGACTTTAAAAATAAAAATGACCAAAATAGATTTAATTTTTTTTATAAAAAAATAAGTAAATATGCAGTTTTACCCATTGGGTTAACTAATTCTAAATATTTTGTTTAGAGTTGAAGATTGGGGTTTTGGAGAAAAAAATCAAATTAACAAAAAAAAAACTTAAAATTTAGATAAAAAATGCTATTTTTTGTCATTTTAGTTTTTGAGATCTACTTTTGTGATAAAAACTTAAAAATGATCTATTTGAGAGAATTATCCTTTTTAAATAACTGTTATTAATAAGTTTTCTAAATCTAATGTCTTAAGAAACTTATGATTACTGTGTAAACACCATAGTCTATTGGTTTAAGGTTTAAAAGTTTTTACATCCAAATTTAGGGTTCGAAACCCCGACAACGTAATTTCTTACAGATTATAAGATGCAAGTTTAACGAAGGTTTCTTAGTACTGGAGGTAGAGTTGCTCATTGTGGTTGTTTTCTGGGGAGTGGGTATGTCTATCGAAGGTGTTTTACATGCAAAACGGTTCATCTATTCAGGTGTTCCGGAAAGTGCTTAATCATTTTTTTTATAAGTATGTGAATTATCATAAAATGAAACATTGTTTGTACATGTACAAAAGGTTGAAGCTACTAAATCAGATGATGCAAAAAAAGCTAAAAAACATCACAAGATTTCCTAGGAGAGTTTATAAAACCAACAGCACTAATATAGCTAAGAGAATCTCAGCCAAATTCGCATAAAAGAATGGAACTTCTTCCTCCCCTTCCTTGCTAGAATCGTGTTTTTGATATGACGATCTATGTCCTTGAAGATGCGATCTGTAGAAAAGAAGGCTACATTATGCAGACGGTTATTTCTCTCAAGCCACAGGTAATAGATGACTGCATGAATGGCCAGCTTACGAAGAGTCTGAGGGCAAATAGAATCCTTCATGTAAAGCCATTCTATAAGTGATGTCCAAGTGTGGAATAAGAAGGGTTGATAGCCAAGCCTTCGAATGATCATTTTCCAAAGACATTCACTAAACCTGCAACGGAGGAAAAGTGCTTAATCATGGAATCATCCGTGGAGTTATTCATCAAGATCGCTTATGTTGAATGTAGTTGATCATCATACTGTTAAGGATTATGTACTTGTTACCCAATGTTAAAAAAAAACTTATGATTACTACATACGTCTCCCCCACAGTCCACATGACTCGGATTCGACATCCATCTGAAAGAATAATATCCAGAATAGGCGAAGGAAAAATCGGTGTCTAACTCGTTCGATCTCTATGTCTGTAAAAAAATTATGGCAGAAAGGTAACCAAGTCGTTCGAAGCCGATAAGACTGAGACAAAGAATACACCTTACAAATTTCTGATATTCGTGGTAACATGATCAGTAGAAGAGATCCCGAGATAATAGGGATGAGAAGAGAAGTCAATGAGAAAATGTCGCGATCAAAACAACAAGAAAGAGGATAAAATGAGGAAGAGAAGGAAAAGTTGGGGCATTTACAAACACATATGCGCATACTCACCACTATCTCTTTAAACACACCAATCTCGTTTGTTCTTTTATTTTTTTCATTATTGATCAATTTCTCAACGTGTAATTTAATATTGAGCAATACAAGTCCATTGATGATTAATTCGTAATTTTTCTAAAGAATATGTGTACCAATTATTTTCTCTAATTTTTAACATATAAACAATCTGAAATATTTAAGTGCGGGTTTTATGATCAACATTTTGGTGCGGTCTATGGAGAAGAAAATAAAATGCTTCCTTACTAAAAACCTGATCTAAGGTTTGTACGCACAAAATGAACCCATCTCATATGGCTTCCGGCACTCCTATGAACAAGCCACCACACCACAATGCTATCGATCACACATGAGCCGGAGCAAGAAAAAAAATCGATATCTCATTCATGAATCCATTGTAGCTAACGCTAAAAGCCTATCACAACAAACATCGGCAATCCCATCAGATATACGGGGTCTTCTACGATCCTTGATAACTCAAACTCCTAATCTAGATCTAAAGTAACAATAATCAATATGAGATAATAATGATACTTGAATCACCAACTAAACCGATATCATCCTTCTGACAGTGCAAACCTTCAAGCAAATAGCCAAAATTCGACAGGTTCTTACTGTTGGACCCAATAAGAAAGGCAGAATAAAACCAGATCGCAAGAAGGGAGGAAAGAGGCCAAGATTTCAGGAACAAGAGGTTTTATAAAAAAGCGAATAAGAGAAAAAGGGGACACACAAAAAACCCTAGAAGACACCTGATATTAACAGTTTATTCTTTCGATCTTGTTCTACTATTGTATTCAATATTGGGTAATTTTTTTTTATAACACTTTTAATAAAGAGAGGTTCATGGTAGCACC
>JABAYD010023493.1:0-16802 GCA_014822095.1 Diplotaxis tenuifolia
TTTTAATTTATGATTAATTATATATTAACAAATATAATTAATTATTCATTAAATTATATATTAAAAATATGAAAATAAGTAAAATTAGCTAAATTTATGGGTAGTATGACACCTCAGCAAAATCATTTCTTAAATACTAGTATAGATTAACTATCTAGCCAAAAAAAAAGTACAGTCATTATTATTACAATATATACTATATTACCCTTGTCAACCCGTTAAAAAATCAAACATCTTCTTTTTCGCTTATCATCCCCCACCATCAAATTTTAACACTACGTCTCCAGTACAACCACCACCAAATCTATGCTATTTAGTTTGTGACTATTCTATTTTGATAATGCTTCTTATATGCACTATGTACATATTTTTTGGATAAGGGTTTATATTTTCTTTTAGGGTTTAGTTTATAGAAGGTTTGGGTTAAGGTTGGATTAAGCATTACCTATTTCATGCAATTATAGACATTTTAAAATTTGAACAAATGTGTACTATACTATTTGTTTGATACTATTCTATTTGAATATGTATTATACTATTTGTTTGCTACTATTTTATTTTAATAATGTTTCATATTATGTAATATATTCATATTTTGATATTTGGGTTAGGGTTTATATTTTCTTTTAGGGTTTAGTGATTAGTGTTTTGGATTTAGTTTTATTTTAATGATTAATGAAACCACAATATTTGATACTTTTATTGTATATACTATCTATTTAGTTCATTATATGTCTTTCAGTTTATTCTACGCATATATCTTATATTTGGATTAAGGTTTATATTTCTTTTTAGGGTTTAGTGATTAGTGGTTTGGGTTTATTTGTGGAAGATTTGGGTTGATGTTCGGATAAACATTACCTCATTTCATGCAATCATAGACATTTCAAAATTTGAACAATGTGTAATATACTATTTATTTGATACTATTCTATTTGCATATGTACTATACTATTTGTTTGCTACTATTTTATTTTAGAAATGTTTCATAATGTAATATGTTCATATTTTGATATTTGGATTAGGGTTTATATTTTCTTTTATGGTTTACTGATTAGTGTTTTGGGTTTAGTTTTATTCTAGTGATTAATAAAACCACAATATTTGATGTTTTTATTGTATATATTATTCTATTTATTTTATTCTATTCCTTTCAGTATGTTTTGCAAGATTCATTTTGTTGTCTGACGTGGTTATCAACACCACCATATATTTAAATGTTGATGCTTCTTTTTTTGTTTAACTGAAAACCGGCTTAAAAAAAGAATACAACCGGAATAAAATGAAACAAATGCTATAACATCTAATTATGTCACAATCAACGGCTATATTCTTAATTTCATCACTAAATGTGGCTATTTCACAAATTAACCAAAAAAAGGCATTTTCTTTTTTTTCCCTTTTTTAATTGGCCTTTTTCCATTTTCTTTGCGTGGAACGCAGGCGGCGTTCTCTATTTTGCCTTCCTCCCAAAGTTCTGTTTTTTTAACAGCACCCCAAGTTCTTTTTATTTATATCTATAAATTTAGATTTAATAATATATATCAACTTAGACTTAGACCACTATCTGAATTGTTATTAGATTATTTCTTTTAGATACTTCCTCTTTTTCTTTTATATTTGACATTCTAACATTTAGCACACAAATTAAAAAATATTTAATTTTTCTTCACTTTCTAAACAAAAGCATCTTTAATTATTTACCTAATCATGATTCAACAATAACAAAATAGAAACTATTATATCATTGATCATCTAACATTAATCAATATTAAATTTTATATAAAAAAATTTAAAAACGTCAAATAATTTAGAAAAAAAAATCCTCTCAAACGTTGAAATATAGATAAAGGGAGGGTATAGTATTCTTTTTTCTGGCAATGTTAGATAGTGCTGTCAATTTTAGATAGTGCTGTTGTCTTTTTTAATCTGAATTGACATTCTACCATTGTGCTGTTGTTGTTTTTCTAAGAGGGTTATTTCGCCAAGTCAGGAGAAAATAATTAACAATAGATGAAGAGATCAGAATTTTGGTTTGCATTTGCTTTTATCAATCAACATCATTAAATCCAGCGCTAAATGTGATTTGAATCTACGAAAATAAAAGCTCAGGTTATTAACATGCATCTCATTTTCATAGTTCCAATACATACATACAAAATAATTTGCCAAAGTTACTGGTAAGAAAATCGGCATTCCAAATATCACCCTGAAAGAGCAAAACCAAAAAACAATGTCAGAAATAGAATTTAAAATCAAACAAAATTTTGTTTTCTTTGGGAAAAAAACAATTTATGTACCCGGTACTAACAATCTCCGGATTTACATCATAGTCTTTTGCAAAAAAAAAAGGTACGATCCCTTGTGGCAGTGCGTGCAGCCTGCAACACAATGAGTCAGAGGAAATTTAGGCTTTTATTAATTTCAAATTGTTTACCTGTAATATTGCGACTCTGAAAAGAGTGCATCGCAATCTGATTGAAAATGCTGATGCAATCATAAGAGCAGGTCCTAATATAAACTTGAGGACCATTGTTATAATCGCCATCTTTGTTCCACATGCTATGATGCTACTTTGTGATGTCATGACGAGACCTGTTTATTAAAACATCCACAAGAAGCCAATATTAGCAAGTAAAATTTCATATAAATAAAGCCTCTTTTCAAAAAAAAAAAAAATCATATAAATATCTGGTAACATGGACCTGATTGATTCGATCATGTAAGGTAACTTTTATATCCCTTTTTCAGTCAAATAACTTTCATCTTTGTGTTCATAAATCAATATTTCCATATTTACATTTAATGCACTAAATAAAGCCCAGTTAGCTATTTCATTACCTCTGTCATGTATTTGGTTACTACAGTTTTAGATCTATAGTACAAAATATGAAGTTACAAATCCATATGAGCTACTACAGTTTCAGATCTATAGTACAAAAGATGAAGTTACAAATCCTTCCAGTAAAAACTTTTGTAAAGAGGATGACATTAACGTTACTAACCATATCAAAGCTTCAAAATCCATAAAAGATATACACTGAACTATTAGCTCTTCCAATAATTCTTTGTTAGAATGAAATACTACAAATTTAAACATAAATATTAATGACCTTCATGAACAAAGAAATATAAGTCTATAATTTGGTTAGAACGATCAAAGCAAATGTAAAATATATCCAAAATATGTTATCATTCAACTTGTTCATTGTTCTATTATTATCCCAAATAGAACCTATATAAAGAAAAACATTGAAAGTGTCCACAAATAAACAATGACGGCTCTCCATCCTTAGCGGCAACTTCCTAAATTGAAGATCACTTCTTAACCAAATTTATTTAAACACCAATCATTCACGTCTCGTTAAATTCGCAATAGAAATCATCATCTAAAGTCTTTAGGCTTCCAAAGAAATAGAAAAACGACCTAAATCCATGTTGAAAGCTAGGTAATTCCCATTTAAATTTTATTCCCTCATGTTAACAAGGGAAAAAAAATTGTATTTAATCTACAAGCTCTTTTTAGAGAGTAAAAAGATCAAACAAACATTTAAAAAGATGAAAATGGCTAGGCTGTTAAAGTTAATGTTTATGTTTTGTATCGCCCGTCTGATCCCGACCATACGAGCCAACATGTCTGAGTTAGACGAATATTGGTCGAAACGAGCCGACGAAGCCCGAGAATTCACTCTTCAAGCTTATCATTCTAATCCTTACGAAGTGGTCGACCACTTTCACGAACGTCATTACGAGTAAGTCAAGTTCATATCTATAACCTTGATTCTTGAACCATATAATATAACAAAATGTTATTCTTGTTGTGGTTTTGGTGTATAGCAACTCTACTGATGTAACGGAGACCGATGAAGATAGCGACGACGAGAAGCCTGAAGAGGTGGAAGATGATGTCATTGAAATGGTCGCACACGAGCTGAACAGCACGAGGCGAATCTTAAGAGGTAAAGGCAAAGGCAAAGGCAGAGGCAGACGAAAAGGAAAATGGAGTAAGCTTCAGGGACCTTGTACAGCAAGTAACCCGATAGATAAATGTTGGCGTTGCCGTTCGAATTGGGCTAAGCGACGTAAGAAGCTTGTCAAATGTGTCCGCGGGTTCGGACACAGCACAATGGGTGGGAAGCGTGGACGCATCTACGTGGTTACAAGCAACCTCGACGACGACATGGTGAACCCTAGACCCGGGACGTTGCGTCACGCCGTGATTCAGAAGGAACCTCTTTGGATCATTTTCAAGAACGACATGCACATTCGTTTAAGCCAAGAGCTTATGATTTGTAGCTTCAAGACGATCGATGCGCGAGGAGCTAATGTCCATATCGCACATGGGGCAGGGATCACGATGCAGTTTGTGAGACATGTTATTATCCACGGATTGCATATTCACCATATTTGTCAGAGTAACGGTGGTATGATACGAGACTCGGAAGGGCATTTTGGAATAAGGACTAGAGCCGATGGTGACGGTATTTCTATATATGGTTCGTCTAGGATATGGCTTGACCATATTTCAATGTCAAAATGTCAAGATGGACTCATTGATGCCATTGTTGGATCCACTGCCATTACAATCTCCAACTCTCACTTCACTCACCACAACGATGTGAGCATTCTTATCTACATAACCTACTTATTAAGTTAGTATGGTAATATTAATCTATCTCGCACATACATTGTTTAAGACCATCCTCATCGCACATCCGTATTTTAATTTTTTTTTGTTTTATCTGATTTATAATATATATATATATATATATATAAGAACCAAGCGTTAACCACCACATGTCATGGGCCCATGAAAACAGTACAAGATACAGATACAAACATATATAAAACAGCATGCACATCTTTCTCTTTTTGTGTAATGCATGCCCCCCTTGGTTACGCCTAACAAACAGCGATGAGGATGCTCTAATATTCTTTTTAATTTCTGATGTGGAACATTTGTCCTTAATACTAGTACGATATCTACTTGATTTATATACTAAGTTTTTTTTTTGTGGGGGATGTCTGTTTTTGTGTAGGTGATGTTGCTTGGTGCGCAAAACGACAATGAAGGGGACAAGAAGATGCAAGTCACAGTGGCTTATAACCATTTTGGTAAAGGACTTGTGCAGAGGATGCCAAGGATCCGGTGGGGTTTTGTTCATGTTGTGAACAATGACTACACTCATTGGGAGCTTTACGCTATTGGAGGTAGTCAAGGTCCAACGATTCTCAGCCATGGAAACCGATTCATAGCTCCTCCACACAAACCTCATTACCGAGAGGTAACTTAAAAAAATAAAAAAAATAAACAAGGTAACATTGAAACTTATGAAAATATTGTTACATGTAGGTGACTAAGAGAGATTATGCTCCGGAAAATGAATGGAAACACTGGAATTGGAGATCAGAGAAAGATATGTTCATGAACGGAGCTTATTTTAGACAATCTGGGAACCCTCATTTTAAATGTGATCACACGAGAAAACAAATGATTAAACCGAAACATGGAATAGCTGTTTCTATGCTGACCAAATACGCCGGAGCACTTGATTGCAGAGTCGGGAAACGATGTTAACTAGGACATTACTTTCTAATTTGTAAAGGTATTTTTGTGTCATGAAAAACGATGTACAAAGTGTGGGAAAATAGCTGATTCTTGTACTAACTCTATTTTGTATTTTAGCACATTCTTTTTAGGCGAAATTGTGATTAAAAAAAATTAATAGATTGTGATAAATTTTTGTTCATATGATTTTTTTGTGAAAATGTGATAAATTTTAATAAAAACTATATTCATTAATGGTAACTAGCAAAGTTTACGTTTCGTTTTTTATTATACTCATCCTTATAACAACGTCGGGTTCCTAAAAAAAATAAAAATCCTTATAACGACGTCCAGTTTGGGAGGTCTAAACTAGGAAAGCCAGTCCAAAATAGCTATACCTTAACCGAAACCCTAACGAAAGCGCTTACTTCAGTCCCAAGGTTCCATTTAGTGATCGCAGCTGCGATCTCATCCATTGGTCCACAGCATCCTAATAGGCTAATAGCAATAGCGTTCAACAAAACGCCGCGACTGAGTAATAACAAGGACGTGGAGGCTATTTTAGCAGCTTACTGATGTCAAACACAATAGCAAATAGTCAAAACGGGTGCGTTTTTGGATCAAGCATCCTTCTTCTATGACAAGGACGAGAAAAGCTAGTAACTGTAGCAGAACGACCTCGTTTAATTTTTGTGGTTATTTTATTTCATTAGGTGTAGTATTGTATCAGAAGATGTTAATTAAATCTACAATTGATGTTACATGAGTCTGGTGGGAAAAATGGTGTGTTTGTGCGATGTTACATTTGTGTCATGATGAGAATTATTTGACATGTAACGTGGAAAAAAATACGTGATGCAACGTAAAAATGGTGTGTTTGTGCGTATGTTTTAAAGTTTGATGATTCATGTGAGTTTATTTGTGATTCAAAACGAAAATTTTGAAAACACGATCCAGTTTTATCTCCTGACATCTCTACGAATCACCAATTCATCAGAGTTTCCTATTTTTGTCCTGCATTTCATCACAAATTCATCAGAGTTTCCTATTTTTGTCCTGTTTTATGAAATACATTCAACCTATATATACTCACCAGATGTTCCATCTTCACTCATATTACTTTTAATTCCTTATTGTTTCTTCTTCAGCATGGCGAGAGTCTCTGTTTTGTTATGTTTGGTCCTATTGGTTACATTAGGAGTCGTGGTAAGTTTCTCATTTGCACACGATACGGAAGCGACGTCGACATTGAGCCATAAGGAGAGCAGTGCCAGTAAGACAGAAACTAAACTTGAACATAAGAGTAAACATGAGCATAAGAGTAAACATGAACATAAGAGTAAACATGATGTGAAAGGAGGAGAACAGGTCACTGATGCTCACACTGCTGGTTCTCCTGTTGGTAGTCAAATGGACAAAAAGAAAGAGCATAAAAAGAGTGAGCATCACCATACAAAGAAAGAGCATGAACTGCACAAAAAGGGTGAAGATACTGATGATGAAAAGGAGCATAAGGATAAAAAGAAGGGTGAAGATACTGATGATGAAAAGGAGCACAAGGATAAAAAGAAGGGTGAAGATACTGATACCGATGATGATACGGATGATGACACCGATGATGATACTGATGATGATGATGATAAACATAAAAATAAAGCCCATGGAGATAATAAAGAAAAGAAGAACAAAGTCAAATCTCTATAAATTAATAGTGTTGACACTATAATAATTTATTAATTTAAAGACAAATTTTTTGAAAAATAAAATAATATTTCATTTGTGAAATATCACAACTTTGTTAAACATTATAGATTTGAATTTTATATATTTATATTAGAGATTTGTTCAAAAAGTATATATTTATACTAGAGTATTTGATATATTTTATATATCTTGAATACATATCATATAATTCAAATGCACTTTTATAACAAATTTGCTAAACTTTCTAGATTTGAATTTTATATATTTATATTAGAGATTTGTTCAAAAAAATATATATATTTATACTAGATTATTTGATATATTTTATATATCTTGAATATATATCATATAATTCAGATGCACTTTTATATGTCATTTTCTTATGAAGATATATCGGTTTTATTTTCTTTTGTTTTTGTCTTTATGTTTTTCATCAAAGAGGATAGTTAATTCTATTTTTTTCTTGTATTTGAACAATTTATGTTAATGAACATGAGTGGTGTTCCAAAAAAAGAAAGGAAAACTAGGGATACAAATTATTTTGAAAAATATAACAAAATGATTTGTGTATCTTTATAAAAAAATTTATATAGAGAAATTATTAATTTATAATATTAATGAGATCATATATATTTATCTTTTTAAATATTTATTATTCTTATCGAATTATGATGTTCCAACTTAGAATGAGATATATTTCTTTATCATGTTTACTAATTTATTAAGTATCAATATTTAGAGTTTCTATTGTATGGGATTATATGAGTTCAAAACAGGAAATCTAACATCAAAAATGGTAGGTGAGCCTCAAACAATTTAAATATTGACATTAAAAGAAAATATACTACATTTTGACTAAATTTTATCCTAATGATTTGCAAACAATACAAATTCTAGGTTCAACTTATACCACCGTACACGGTGAGCTCATTACCAGAAACATGTCTCTGGTGAAAAGAACACTGTTGGAAAAAAATCATATAGATAATTTTGATGGGACATAGGTAATGCATAAAAAAGAATTACCATTTTAGTTATAATCGATTAGTTTTAAGTTAGAAACTTAATATGATATTAGAATGGATCAATATTCTGACTCATTAATCTGACAAAAATGATCGATCATTCCACTAATTGAGGGCTCATGGAAAGTTCAATTCTGTCGAAATAATTTTAAAAAGATCATTATCTCGGATAGCATATATTGATTTTGTCAAATTAATAGTTTATACGTAAGATTATCTTGAGTGAAAGTGTTAAAAAGAAAATCTCACATCAAAAATTTATATGAGACATGAATAATATATAAAAGATTTGAGCCACTGTACTTACCACCGATTAGTTATAAGTTAAAACTGATGAAACTGAAAAACATCGTATATATAATATCAAAGATCTTAAAACAGGGTGAGTATATATAAACTTTGTTAAAATCTTGTGTTAGATTCAAAGTTGTCTAATATTGAACTCTTTTCTCTATGCAAATATGATATAATTTATTGTTTAGATGGTTAGGCTGATAAGATGAGGAAAATTGTGGAACCCGTAGATAAGAAGTCAGGGAGAAAAATGGAGTTATGAGAGAAGGAACCGGGCTTGCAAGTCTGTACCGGAAGAATGTTAAAAAAAACACCGAGGGGAAGAATGGACGGTTATCAAGCTTAGGCAGGGGAATGTCTAGAAACACACAGTTATCCAAAGGTAGTAAATAATCCAAAATTCCCTTCACAGATTGTTGAACCGGGCAAAATAGTAATAAAACACTATATGCTCTTTAAGTTTTCTGTGGTTAGAGTACCTTTGTAACTATGATCGATATTCACGAAAGGAAAATTGGATAGGCTAAGTTTGTAACAACTTTGATCTTTTAGATTGCATGAAACTATAATGTATATATGGTTAATTCATATGTACGTAGTTTATGCAGGAATCTAAATCACTGTTTTTTTTTTCTCTTTTTTGTTTTAGTATGCAATTTTGATCATGGTAAATTTCATTTCATGAGTAAAAATGTGGACGAAATTTCATCATGGTTTGTTTTAATTTTTGTCTTTCCATAACCATAAAGGCAAATAATCCATCAAGCCCTCGAAGGAGTAGGCTGTATTAAGAGGCACGTTGCCATCACAGAAAAAAGGAGCCATGACATTGATTAACAGCTAGCGATCTGAAGAAGATGAATGCTCACATGCACCAAATGTTTTCAAGAATCTTGGCGTTTTTTTTTTTCATACAACGCATCTTTTTGATGAGTTTACTCACTTGTTCACCAATCAAATACAAATTACCTTTTGAGCAGAACATCTTTAGAAATTCAGTTTATTTTATTTCGTCAAACTATGTGCTTAATGGGGCTGCCAGAGTTGCTCATAAGATTTTTTGTCATAAACTGGTGGTAAGAATGAAATATTAAGTATTTTGAATGACATATTATGACTACTTTTTTTTGTTCAAGACATCTTATGACTACTAGCTAACTCTTAAGATCACACAATAAAATACATTTACGGGTCAGATCTATTCGTTTGTGTCGGTGTTTACTGACTCAAATGATAGAAAAAAGGAGAATTTAAGAGTTGACGTATCCATAATCCATCAACATAAACATGTGCACTTAACAAAAATTCTTAATACAATACCAAATAAAACATATATGACGACCCCATGATCTCGCATGCTCTCACATATATTCCATAAATTACGTATGTAGGTACGTACGTACATATCTAAGAGTATCGGAATAGATTATTGCAGTTGGCAAATTATTTTAGGATCTGACCATTCTTTAGAATATATCAATAACTTTGGTTTACAGAAAAAAGTCCATTTCAAGATTTTGTGGGTGAAAAGTCTCGCTCCAGTGATTTATAATGTTAATTAGTCGGATGCTACATCATCGAACACTGTGAAATATAAAATGTAGATGAATGAATGTATATTGTGTAGTTCTCGATGATTTGGCTAAACTTTCACAATCTCAAGTTTCAGGTTCTGTGAGAAGTGCAGTGGTGGTGGGAGCGAGGTCACATGGAGAGCCCACAAAGAAGATAAATATTTGGTACCCTATTTGTTTTCTTGTGTATAATAACAGAATATATGGACATTTTAGAAGATCAAAATTTATTAATTCTTTAAATTCAAAAGCATCCAAAGATCAGAAAAGCTGGCTAGATGAGTGAACGATTCTCCTAAACACTGTTTCAAATCTGTTCTCTTTTTGGACTTTTCTTCTTCGTCTTTGGAATGTGTGCTTCTAATTATCTTCCTCATCTACCAGTTACCACTATCAATTTAAATACATTTGTTAACAATAACTTACATATTACATGGTCCATTTTTGGTCTTGTAATTGCCTTATGCTCAAGAGTCAAGGTATCTGTATTGAAAAACAAGAAATGTGACCGCTGGAGATTCATAAATTTTACTAAAATAATTCTGGTCCAAAAAATCTCCGAAATAATTATTAAGTCGATACTACCATTTTTAGTTACTTTGTTGAAATATGTAACAAATTGATAAATTTACGATAACCCATCAAAACTTAAGAAAAAAAATTGGTTTGACATATCTATTGTATTGTAAAGTTTTTTTGGTAATCAATATAGTGTAAAGTTATTAGTGTTCATATAAAAATAAACAAACAACGGATTCATGGTGCGTATATTGGTCTAAACCAAAATCCAGTTTTTTTTTCAATCGCAGTTTATATAAACATTTGAAGACAATAACTTCCCGTATGAGCTCGAGACCTTATGTTTACAAGAAAAGACAATCAAACCAAAATTATTATGAGAAGTACAAAAGATGGATTGAATAAAAAGTAAATTGTACTTCTATGCGACTGACTACGTGACGCACATTACATAATATTAGTCGAATATTAGGACTAGTGCATACAAACTCTAGTGAGATAATAATTCGCTATGACTTCCTTTTCAAGTGTGCAACTTACAAACACTGTAAAGAAAAGGGGAGCGGGGGAACGAAATCTAGAACAGCTAACACGGTTGGAGTTCTACTTATACACGAGTCCTTATACACATGGTTCAGCTTCTTTGGTTAGTGATCATTTCGCAGAACGAAATCCACCTCTGCTATTATAATTTTATCATCTTCCTTCAAAGCTTGTATTTGAAATGGTATCCATTTTGAGGAGGAAGAAGATGAATAAAAACTGAAGTAAAGAAAAAGGGAAGTGGGGAAGCAGAGAAAAATACAATGTTGCAACTAAAAATATATTAATCCAAGCAAGTCTTGTACTTAATTAAGAAAAGAATCGAAACTATACTATGAGATGATGAATGATAATTGTTAGGTTTATGCATGCATAAATAAGTGCTAGTTTTGATAGATAATGTTAAAATTACAGTCACGGTAACGATTTACGAAAATATTTGTTTATAATATATCTGATGAAAAGACCACACGAGCACACGTTTACATCAAATAAATTAAAAGGTAGCTAGATGGAAAATAACAGATAATATATATATCATGGCTCATGTTGTGTCAATGACAGAGCTGGAATCCCACTCGAAGGCACATGCAACTGACTTTTTAATCAATTTCTTTTTTTAACATACCTGCATCTGAAATCTATCATATGTTTGTTATTTTCTTTTTAGCTTTCTGTTCCAACCTAAATAAATAACTATATTTTTTTATTAATATGTATATTTTTGCTATAGTTTTAGAAATGAAAACGAAGAAACTCATTTTGACCCATTCACTTCAACAAAAACCTTTGATTATAAAGCTGAACTTTAGCAACAAACCAAAATCTTGCAAAATTAGTGGATAAGAATGATGTTCTGCAATTAACAAGAGGTTTGTTTGGTCAACCAAACTTGAAGCTGATTAATAGAAAACAGAAAATGAACAAAATATAGTCATTGTGTTAGAGGTTCTCAGTTGATTGACTATCTAGACAAAACTAATATTGCATGTCAATTTCCTGGTTCGGATATCCGATCCGTGTCCAGGCCTATGATTACGGACTTCAGTTCCGAACCTCCTAGTATTCCAAAAAAATATGTCGCTATATATCACAATAAATCTAGTTTAGCAATGATTTCTTAAAACATTATTGAATAACAGTTAAGTAATTAGTTTATTTTTTTTTAAAAAAGTAGTGAATGATTTGTTATATAAACTTGTTAATAAATATTTTGAAAGAAAATTTTAATTATTCAAATTAATGTAATAAGAAATTATCATTCTATTAAAATTGTTGAATATTCCCTATACACCAATTTCTACAAACCCCAAAGAAACATAAAAGAAAAACGATTCAAACAGTACCAAATAATTTAAAAATACTCAAGTAAAAAAATCGACGAAGTTTTCTTCTGATGATCGATGATGGTATAAGGTGAGAATGATGATGAGGTTGATCAGGATTACGATCGATGTTCTTCGTGGACAATATACTCAACTGAACTGATGATGACTCTGATGTTGTTGTTGCTGGTCAGGCCATGCCCAATAATTAGCCGACGTCGTTTCATCAATGCCATTGAACATATTGCAAAATCCTTGATCTTGACCCATCTGATGATCAATTTGGGATGAGGTCGTGGTGGTAGTCACGGACCGGACAGAAGAAGGGAAAAGATCTTTGATCATGTTCACATGATTTATATCTGTATTATTATTATTTTGTGTGCCTTCATTGTTGCTCCATGCAGCTTCTGCTAATTCTCTCTTGACCTTTGATGATTCCTTACTGTCTTGTTTCTTCAATGCCACTAACTGTGTTGTGTACCAATATCATCCACGTACACCAAAGTTAGTGGAGAAATTTATTATCGCATAAAATATATTAATCTGCTAAATAAAAATACTTATCGTAAATGTCAACTCCACAAGCACATGGGAATTTTTATTAATTCGAAATGTATGCACACAAGAATCTTTATTTATAATAAAATATCGTATACTAAATGTCTTTTGACAAACATCTTTGCATTGGATCAAGAGCCTGTTACAAATCTGATTACATTTTATATTTATACTATTATCTAAAGTTATTCAAGATCGCTAACTACGAGTTACCCATGATTTTTTTTTCTTTTTGTATATGATATTTTGTTCACATTTTGTATATGATTGATGCATAATAATAATTCATAATTAAAATTTTACAAACTATCAAAACGCATCTTTATTCCACCATATAGACCCCTAAGAACCGAATTATATGTATCATAGGTTAGTGGCTCGTTAAAAACATTCATAACAGTTTATCGAAAAGCTTATACTATATAATTAATTGTGTGTATATGATATAATTACCTCAGCATGGAGTTTCTTGTTGTGGGCTAGAAGAGAATCATTGTCCGACTTCAAAACATCGAACTGTTTCTTGAGAGAATCATAGTCTCTCTCGAGCTGCTTTGTCTTCCACCTAGCTCTCCTGTTCTGAAACCATATAGCAATCTGCCTAGGCTGCAACCCTAAAGCCTTAGCAAGCTGCATCTTCCTCTCTGGCTCAAGCTTGTTCCCTAGCTCGAAGCTCTTCTCTAGTGCCCTAACTTGCTCTAAGTTCAGCCTCTTCTTCTTCTCTCCTAACATCATATGGGACCCATCATCTGAAAGATTGTCTTCCTCTCCCAACTGGTCCTGATCATTCATGTTCGTCGTGGTCGGACTTTTTTGAGTTAGATGATGGTGTTCTGATACTCCCGTGAACGACATTGATCTGTTCATCATGTAGTCTCCTCCTCCTCCTACGCCAAAAAAAAAACAAAAACAAAATTTACCAATTAAGGTGGAGATCCAAAACTAATCTCTGAACATGTAATTATGTGAATTACGCAGTGATGAGGCATTCATAAAAGGGTTAAAGACTTTTAACAGATCATAATTTGGTAGGTTTTTACCATTTCTGAATATATTATATGCATGACATGTGTATGTATATTATATATAGA
Source organism: Diplotaxis tenuifolia (assembly GCA_014822095.1). Classification (NCBI taxonomy): domain Eukaryota; kingdom Viridiplantae; phylum Streptophyta; class Magnoliopsida; order Brassicales; family Brassicaceae; genus Diplotaxis; species Diplotaxis tenuifolia. The sequence continues at coordinate 14,185 of JABAYD010023493.1, forward strand.
GAGAGAGGTGCTTACCGTAAAAGAGGTGAGGAGGGCAAGAAGACAGAGAGGTAGGGGAAGGTAAGTGATGAGAATTTTCTTCATGGAGTTGCTGAAACATGAATCCATGCTGTGGAAAGGCCATCTCCAGTCTCAGTTCTTCTTGATTATTAACACTATTGTTCCTTTCTTCCTCATACATCTAGCTACATATATATATATATATATATATATATATATATATATATATGTGTGTGTGTATGCACACGCTCAAAGCCGACAAGTGATTAACTCTTATGAATTGTGAGCTAATCAACCTTAGCAAGTTAGATCAAGAACTTCTTTGGAGGTCAATTGAAATTTTCGTGTGAGGGAGAATTTAGTGAGAAGAAGAAGAATGATGAAGTGATCAGTTCATGAGAGGTTTGTATTGGACCGCACCCTTATATCATTTTAAAGCTTTTAAGGCGTATGCTGAGTAATATGTATAGGACACTTGGGAAATATAAAATATTTAATACCACATGGACCTTTGACATATACGTACATACATTTTCCACTTCATTTATGTATTCTGTTTAGTCTTCTGGTGTTAAGATACAGCTTAAGTTATACATACATTTAGACAACTATAAACCAACTAATACGTTGTTAAACATTTTCAAATAAATTAATTATTTTCACCCAACTAGTTACTATCATAATAATCATGGTTAGATCTAGAGTTTCATTATATATATTATCCTCATCTAAAGATTATAGATTATGTTGAAAAATCTTATCAAACAAATTGAGATCCAAATTTTAAGCCAAAAAAAAACAAATTGAGTTCAAAAAAATAATCCATATTACTCTCTCAATCCTTGAATATAGGCGTAGCATTAGGAAAAAAATTCATACATATTAATAGTGTCGGATCGGATTTATATTAAGCTATTAACAAAATTCATAAGTATACATTAGGCATGAATTTTAATTTTCAGGTGCTATTAACCCTTTATTATTTAAAAAAAATACTCCCCGAATATGTAGCTGTAATTTGTACGTGTAATCACTAATCAAGGTTTGCTAATTTGTACGTGTAATCACTAATCAAGGTTTGCTAGTGCGTAGATTCCGATTATATATTCTTCTATCTGTCAATATTATCTTTAGGTTTTTACGTACTGTGCATTCACATATTATTAAGTCTTCTAATTAGAAGGGTTGAAAATTTTCACGATACGCATTCACTCATTTCTTCTTGATTAGCATTCCACAGTACAACTTAAACGCATGTGTGTTCCTCATCAGCTGGTATATATATCTACAACCTAAACAAGCTTGTAGATATAAGTCTCTAAAATTATCTTGCTATATATTTTTATTTAGGCTTGGCCTACACGTGGTAATTAAGTGTTATCATATATTAGGCAGAATGGCAGATGCTCTCGGATGGTATACTTTTCAACCTAAAATAGATCATATTATTAGACATATCTTTTTTTGTCAAGATAGTTGTATACGTATCTCTTATATGATTTAGACTTGTGATTGGAAAAATGATGATTGAGATGCTCTTTCTTTCACTCTACTATATTTTGTTGGTAAGAGTTTTATGAGTATCCAAGGTAGATGTGAAAGATAGAGAGACCCACCACTAGTGTTTCCCAATTGTCATATCTATGTGGTGGCTCTCGCAGTACCAAACATGTAAACAAATACATATGCTTTCTAATTTGTTAGTATATGGAATAGTATATTATACTATAGTATTTTGAATGTACAGTTTAAGAATGGGTCCTACGACATAGTGCCACAGACCTGTCCTACAACAAGGTCTTTCACATGCTTGTATTTGGGAAGTTTGCGAGAGTATTAACACCTATCTATCTATCCTCTTTGGCAATATACTTTTGTTGCAGAAAATTATTGAATGGTTTCTGTAGATATAATATAGAGAAAATATAAATACATGATCTGAAGCTTCTCCAACTAGCTCCACTGCTCCCATGTGCTCTGCTTCCTTTCCTTCTCTCTGCCTCTTTCTTGGGATACTTCATCTCTCCACTCTTTTATTTGTTAAAATATTTTACAGATTCATTTATTTTGCTATATAAAACGCTTGATCCTCTTTTTCTTTTACGTTATTTATTGATTGATTCAGTCATGTATTTATCGTTTATCTGAATTCAAATTAGAAGTTTTGCGCTAGTCGAAATATTTTTTATTCATGAAACTATAATAGTTTAACTAGTGGGCTTGGAGTTTGCAAATATGGGCCGCTCACTACGACCCATAGAACTGTTTAGTGGACTGTTGTGCGTGCAAGAAATGCGCTTTTTCTTTGTTCGTATTTAAAAAAAAAAGAACTTACGCCCGTGAAACTTTGTGGGCCTAACTCTTTGGGGCCTTAAACCCTATAAACTACTTTTAATCCATGGTCAAGAACTCGCTAAGCGCTAGTCGGGTGCTCGGCTAGCGCCTAGCGACTAATCGATAAATCGGGGATTAATCGGAGATTAATCGGGGTTTAGTTTTTATATTTTTTTTATTAGAAATATACATAAATATATAAATGTATATGAAAAGAATCAATAGAAATGTTGCAGTATAGTGGTGCGTGACTCATTTGGTCAGGTCTGAGGTAGTGGGTTCGA
>JABAYD010023499.1:0-15655 GCA_014822095.1 Diplotaxis tenuifolia
ATTAGATATGGTTTCAATATGGTTACTGATTTTTATTAACCAAAATACCGAAAAACCGAAAAAACTGAACCGAAACCGGACCGAATTCCAGATTGAACATGCCTAGGGTATACTATACTTTTACATTTACCTTTAACTATTATTATATAGTTTTGCAAAATATGTGTCGGTTTTTTATTTTAAATAAAATTTCTATTAGAAAAAAAATTATTTTATATTTTTTAAAAAATATTTTATATATTTTTTTAAAAAATTATATTTTTAGAAAAAAAAATATTGGAATAAACTTCACTTATATATTTAAATTTTCTCTGTGTTTTGAAAAAAATAAAAAAAATTGGAGATGATTTTTAAATGAAAGTTACTTCTATTTTGGAGAAGAAAAATGTATCTACTTATTACAGAGAAAAAGAAAAAGGTTTCAGATTTTGTGATCATTGTAAACAGATATATAATGAGATGGCTATGCCTGGGTAAGAATAATATATTAGTTATGATCTCAAACCATAATAGTGTTACAAAAAATAATAATAAATCACACTCAAATTCGAAATAATTTTCTCTAGCTTCTGATATTTCACTCAAAATGGAAAATATTAATATGTTATTACTTATTAATAAGTACAACTATAATATTCCCAAAATCAAACAGAAACTAGAAGTCGTAAACAATATTTCCCAAGTCATAAACAATGAAAAAGAGATACGAATAAAATAATTGCAATATAACAATTCCTTACAACTCCAGCTAGGTCAAATAATATTAGAGTCATTTAATAATAACTAAATCTTGACCCGTGGGACCCACGGATATTTAATGTTATATTTTAATTTATATTTATATTAGATTTTATATTGGTAAATGTAGTCATTTTTATTAATATAAATATCATATTTGTACTTAATTTTATATTTTTAATTTTAACGTAAAATGTATCATTGATATTGAGTATCAAGAAATCGAACATTTATATATTAGATCCATGTTTAACATATATAGCGAATAATTTTTGTAAACAAATAGTATGAAAATAAAAAAAATATGAATTAGCATGCTAATTATAAATGATACATTAGCTATAACATCTGTAATAAAATAAAATGATTGTTAAACTTATGTCAAATTTGAAACATCGAAAAATTAAGATTTAAACTTGATGTAACTGATAAAAAAATATAAATAAACTGAAGTTTGTGCACATGTAAACCACGTATGCGCGAATATTATTATTATTTTTTTAAAATATTTATTTTTGTGAATGATAATATACTCAAAAAATTACATGTTATATAATGATATTTATAAACATAAATTTTTTATTGTTTATACTGATTGATTTTATTTTATTTTGTAAACCGTCAATTGTATCATCCCCATCTTTTGAATATGGTTTGTGCATCCGCACAAATGTTTTATTTTTATTTTTTGCGGATCAAAATTCTACGACCATGTAGAATAAATTATTTATATACATGGTAAGTTGGTAAATAATTATAATGGTGCATATAATATATTTATATTGGTGAAAAATAATTTGTTAAAAAAGAAGAAAAAAATAAGAGTAATGTGGATGGTGGGGATAGTGAGAAAAATGTAACTTATATTATTAAATAAATTCTTTGTGTATATTATTGATGTCATTAATGTTTATAATATTGATATTCATTATGTAAGTTAAAAAAATTATTGTGAATTTTATTAAAAAATGTTTTACTAATTTTGAAAAAGACATGGGAATCATAGAATTAGAAGTAATTATTATTTCATTAGTTTTGGAAAAGACAAATATTACTTAAATATATGTTGGAAAAGACAAAGATTACATAATTTAATTATTTTAATGGTATTGAATTGCAAATAAGTTGTAAGTTTAAGGGGTAATTTTTATTGGTAATTGCAAAGAAGTTGTAAGTTGCAAATAATTAGTATTTAATAGTAGGCATAATAAACAAAAGACTTAAACTTTTCTTTTCTTATACACACAGCTATTAAATGTTGAACAAGTCAACAACAACTAACTCACAAAGACGTATGCGTACTGCTTTGGAGAGAAACTTTCATTCTTAGTAAGAGGCTACGAAAATCGTATTGCAACGTCAGGAAGAAAGGCTAACTATTTCATTCTAACCAGTGGATCAAAAATCTATGTTTGAAAGTATTTTCTTAAAAGCCATCGAATTTTTCGACCCAAAATGAGCTAGTTAATACTTAATAATAATCCATTAGTGTATAAACAAATATTGCATTTTTCAAATGTTGAATATTATTCTTACCTTCTTTAATTCTTTTTGCATGTGGAAGGTAGATTTGAACAAGTAATATGAAGGTTCGAAATATTTTTTGACTTAAGCAAGTGATCATGACAGTTTAGTTAATGACTTTTTGTACCATATATCATAAAAGCTACATTTTATATGAGACTAACATTTTACCAGCTCTTACTATTTTATTTTGATTCTATATCAGAATCTGGTGCATATCATAAATATATATAAAATATATGAATCCATGTGAACTCATAGGTCAAGTTCACATTCATGAATTATAACTCACGAGTGACTTCAGATAGTATTATTAATTTAACCTACATTTTCTTTCACGGTATACATTATATGTATAATGCCAGTAAACTACGTGACGTTAATTAAGTATACTTCTCTAGTTAATTAACGCATCATCCACATGATTTAGTTCGAATGTGCTTGTGCTGTCAACCATGTAACAAGCTAATAAAACCTCTGTTTGTGTTATTCATATCGAAGTCAATACAAGCATATTTACACAGAGATCATCCTTCTTAATAGGAGATAACAACAATAGCTAACAATAGCTTGTGTTTATCTAAACCTTGTGTTTATCTAAAATATAAGATTATCTTTATCTAATACTTCTTCCCGTTAAGATGGAGCATGAAGATCTCGAACACCCATCTTGTCAAGTAAATAGACTAACTGTTGTCGACCAAGTGATTTAGTGAGGACATCAGCTAACTGTTCCATTGTACCAATGTGATGAGTCGCAATAATCCCAGATTGAATATAGTCTCGAACAAAATGACATTCAACCTCGACATGCTTAGTTCTTTTATAAAACACTGGATTGTTTGCAATATAAATAGCCGCCTTACTGTCACACTGAAATGGAATAGGAAGACGTTGCTTGATTCCTAACGAGTTCATGACACCAATCATCCACTTGAGTTCACTACAAGTCATAGCCATAGCTCGATATTCAGCTTCTGCTGATGATCTCGACACTGTTGGTTGCTTCTTTGTTTTCCAAGACTCAAGAGAGTTTCCCATCATAACAATGTAACCCGTGAGAGACTTGTCAAAGGACATGCTGCCCAGTCTGAGTCACTGAAAGCAGAGAGAGATAGATCACTCGTGGAGCTTAACAAAATACCTTGACCCGGCAGACCTTTCAAATAACGCACTAACCGAAGTGCTACTTCCCAGTGCTTCTGTCGTGGTTGTTGGAGAAACTGAGCAAGAATGTGCACTGGATAATTCAACTCCGGTCTTGTTATAGCTAAATAAACTAGCATTCCCACCAATCGTCTGTACTTAGACGGTTCTGTATAGTAAGCCCCTTTGTCACGAGCCAAATTATGGTACTGCTCCATTGGTGTATCCATTGGTTACGATCCGAGAAGTCCACACTCAGACACAATATCAAGAGCGTATTTTCGTTGGGACTAGTAGATACCTTCATTGCTTCGATCCCTAGAAAATATTTCAAACCGCCCAATTCCTTCATATGAAATCACGATGTAAGTGTTCTTTGAACTTCTGAATCAGTGCAGGATTATCACCACCAATAATCAAATCGTCCACATACACTAAAACAAAGAGAGTAGTGTTGTTGCGATGTAATGTGAACAATGAGTAGTCAAGTCGATTTTGTTTGAATCCAAACTCCAGTAGAGACTTAGACAGCTTAGAGAACCAACAACACATGGCCTGCTTCAAACTATATAACACTTTATTTAACTTCTAGACCTGATTAGGTTTCCAATGAGACAAAGCGAGGAGGTAACTTCATGTACACTTATTATTCAAGATCACCATGAAGAAAAGCATTATGTACATCCATTTGATGTAATTCCTAATTTCGAGCAGCTGCTATACCCAATAGAATGTGCACCGTATTCATCTTCACAACTGGAGCAAATATCTCATTATAGTCAACACCTTCTTCCTGTTTATTTACACACGCAATTAAGCGTGCTTTGTACCTCTCCACTGTGCCATCGACATTAAACTTTATTTTGAATATCCATTGACATCCTTTGGCCTGTTTTCCTGGATGTAACGTGGTAACAGTCCACGTACCATTTTCTTCAAGAGCATTTATCTCTCCTGAAGATGCATGTCTCCACCGTTTGTCTTTCATGGCTTCTTTAAATGATTTTGGCTCAATGTGAGACTCAACTTCCAAGAGAAAAGCCTGTACATGTGGAGCAAGTTATTCAAAGGAAACATATTTATCCAATGGATAGGTACACTTACCTGAAGACGATGTATCAGGCGAGTGAGGAGCATGTGGGGTTTTCTCATTAATACGCGAAGTGTATGTAACATAAGGACCCAATAGAACTGAAGTTTTCTTGGTTCGATGTCCTCTGCCCAATTGTGGAGTCTCTATCGAAGTCTCTGGCTGTTCTGTCGGAGGATTTTGTATTGCACTTGTTTCTCCACTTGTGTGTGGTTCAGCTGTGTTCGGAGAGGTGGGTTCTGTGGTTGTGTCAAGCTCTGCAGTATCATTGTTTTCTGGTGTATTCAAAACTCCCCATGTCTCCAATATTTTCGTAGATGGTAATGGGTCAAAGTCATCATCAAATGTCACAGGATGTGTAGAGAGTTGAACTGGCATTGTATCAGGAGTGGTTGTGGATGTCTCTGTTGCAGTAAACGGAAATATATCCTCATGAAATGATACGTCACGAGAGACAAAGATACTTTATGTCTCAAGATCACAAACGACCCAGCCTTTCTTGCCCATAGGGTAACCAAGAAATACACACCTTGTGCTCCTTTCATCAAATTTATCTTTGCCACGCGATATTCGTCGTGCATAACAGAGTGTGCCAAATATTCGTATATACTCATATGTTGGTGATTGTCCATGAAGCATCTCATACGGTGTCTTATTGTGTAGAATGCGTGATGGTGTTGAGTAAGTAAGTCGCAGCTAAAATGCTTTCTCCCCAAAATCGTTTTGGTAGGTTTCCTTGGAGCAGTAATGCACGAGCAATGTTAAGTATGTGACGATGTTTTCTCTTGATGCGTCCATTCTGCTGTGTGTCTCTGCACACGAAGTCTGATGTATGATTCCCTGAGCTGCAAAGAACACTCGAAGACAGATAAACTCAGACCCGTTATCACTGTGCACCATCTTGATCTTTTTGTTGAACTGTCTTTCAGTGTAAGCACAGAACGTTTTCAACGCTTGTGGAGCGTCTTTCTTCTCCCGTAAAAGTATAGTTCAGACGGCTCTAGAGAAGTCATCAACAATAGTAAGAAAGTATCGTGCTCCTGATGTTGATTGTTCACGATATGGACCCCACAAATCACAGTGTATTAAAGCAAAACAATCATCGACTTTATTACAATTGGAAACACAGCTCGAGTTTGTTTGGCACGATGACAAGTACCACAAGAACTCTCTAAAACACCAACACTATTTTTAAATCAAGCAACTGAAGATAAAACCGAAAGAACTGCAGAAGATGGATGACCCATGCGTGCATGCCACAAATCTCGAGTCTGAAGTGATTGTCCGAGATTTGCTTTATATATTACTTAATTACTTCTCCAACTACTGATGTGGGACTTAGTTTCATGCATTAACACTCCCCCTCACGCACATACATGGCCAATAATGGGAACGACATCCACAGAGTGGCCCAACATCAGGTGGCTCTGATACCATAACAAGCTAATAAAACCTCTGTTTTTGTTATTCATATCGAAGTCAATACAAACATATTTATACAGAGATCATCCTTAATAATAGGAGATAACAACAATAGCTAACAATAGCTTGTGTTTATCTAAACCTTGTGTTTATCTAAACTATAAGTTTATCCTTATCTAATACCATGTGAACTCATAGGTCAACTTCACATTCATGAATTATAACTCATCTATTGAGATATGATCTCCGTATATATTTGGATATATTCATATTTCATATTTCCTATTCTAGATATTTACATTATTGTATTAGGTTTAGGAGATATGGAGAGACTTGTATAAATACTCAGCTTAAGGCCATCTTAATAGAGAAGTTAAACATTCCGATATACAAAGTTTGTCATGGTATCAGAGCTTTGATCCAATTTTTTACCTAATCATCTTGAGCTGCCTCTGTTCTTCATTCACGAAAACAGAGCCGCTTGTTCTCTAACCTAATCATCTAGTTTTCGCGTCTCCTTGCTTGTCAAGTATCTCATCTGTACATCATGGCTGCAGCTACAGGTGAACCAAAAAGACGTACTATTTCACCTTATGATCTCTCATCCAGCGACAATCCGGGTGCCGTAATCTCATCCTCGTTACTCAACGGTACAAATTATGATGAATGGTCTATTAACTTGCGCATGGCGTTGAGCTCACGTAAGAAGTTCGGATTTGTTGATGGAACTATTTCAAAACCAGCCGCAGACTCCTCAAACTTTGAAGATTGGATAGCGATTAACCACTTGCTGGTTGGATGGATTAAACAAACCATCGTGCCAAAACTAAGGTCTTCGATATCTACCAGAGAAGTAGCGAAGGAGCTGTGGGATATAATTAAAAGGAGATTCTCAGTGAAGAGCGGAGCACGACTCCAACAACTTCTCAACTCTCTTGCTAATTGCAAACAGAATGGAGCTTATGTTGATGATTATTTTGGCAGGCTCACAAAGATTTGGGACAGAATTCGAGAATGTATGAAATCCAAAGAGTGCAGCTGTGGAAAGTGTACGTGTGATTTCAACAAAGCACATGAAGAAGAGCGGGAGATATTACGTATACACGACTTTCTTTCAGGCCTTGATGATGCGGTACACGGTGTTGTTCGTTCTCAGATATGTGCGATAACACCGCTTCCGGATCTAGATAGTGTCTATCAAACCATACTCCAGAATGAAATCATCCACTCTAACGTAACACAAGAAACACAAGTCATGAGTTTTGCATCTCAGCTCAATTTATCAAGAACGAATCACGACTCAGCACGTCCTGGTAACAACTCCCAACAATCATCAACTCATCCCACTAATAGAGATCCAACTCGGAAGTGTTCTGTATGTGGAAAGATGGGTCATGAGGCAAACTCATGTTTCAAAGTCATTGGGTTTCCCGAATGGTGGGTACCAAATTCATCTGGGTGTGGCAGGGGCTCCTCTGGTCATGGGCGTGGCACAACACCACGTGTGAATAGTACAAAAATTGTGGGAGCAAACGCAGCATCACTCACATCTCCCATGTCTCTTAGCGAGTCCGATAGACAAGGCCTAACCGGTATCTCAGATGAACAATGGAAGATAATTCAAAAGATGGTGGGAACACAACCAAAAACCGACACACTCAGCAGTAAGTTTGATTATAATGAATGTGTTGTGGACTCAGTTGCGACACACCATATGACTGGTCAGGTCGAGTGTCTACAAGACATTCGGTCTATTCTCCATGTTCCAGTCAAGTTACCTACGGGTCCGAACGTTCTTGCTTCCAAGCATGGAACTGTTCGCCTCACTTCACGACTGATCCTCAATAATGTTTACCTTGTTGATGGATTTGATACTAATTTGATTTCCCTTGGTCAATTAGTTGCGGATAATGGCTTACTCGGACAGATAAATGATAAGCTTTTGTTGTTACAGGACCGCACTACGATGACACTGATTGGGATGGGTGAAAGGAGAGAGTGAGAGTGACGACGCTGCATACTAGTGTGGGCGAAGATTCTGTTTTGTGGCATCACCGTTTGGGCAACCCATCTTCTCGTATTGTTGGCTTACTTCCTGGTGTTAGTTGTACTCAAGATTTTTTTAAAAATTGTGATGTTTGCTTTCGTGCAAAACAAACTCGTCAGTGTTTTCCAGACAGCTCAAGTTATTCTAATAGAATTTTAAAATTGAATCATTGTGATTTATGGGGGCCTTATCGTACAACGGCTTTAGGTGGCACTCGTTATTTCTTAACTATTGTTGATGATCACTCCATAGCAGTGTGGGTGTATCTTCTGCAAGATAAAACTTTAGTATCACGACATATCAAAGACTTCTTGGCCTTGGTGAATACACAATTTCTAAGAAAGTCAAGAAGATTAGAAGCGACAATGGAACTGAATTTCTTTGTCTTTCACGATTTCTACAAGAGAACGGAATCTATCGCAAAACATCATGTGTATACACACCACAACAGAATGGACGAGTAGAGCGGAAACATCGTCACATTCTGAACATTGCCCGGGCACTGCGTTTTCAAGCTCATCTCCCTATCGAGTACTGGAGTGAGTGTGTGAAGACTGCAGTGTACCTAATGAATCGAACTCCGTCACAATTACTTGGAGGTAAAAAATCTTTTGAAAAGTTATATGGACGTCTGCCGTCGTTCAAGCATCTTCGAGTCTTCGGTAGCTTATGCGCACAATATAAATCATATCGGAGATAAGTTTTCTGTTCGGAGTCGCAGGTGTGCGTTTCTCAGTTATCCGTCCGGGAAAAAGGGATGTTTGCTGTTGGATCAGGAAAAACAGAGCATCTTGACTTCACGGGACGTGGTGTTTTGTGAAAATCAATTTCCGTTTGCGACCATATCACCTGTTACATCTCCTGCAACTTCTACTCCAGAACTTGGTGAAGTGTCGTTTGATGAAACTGATTCTGACAGTGGGGACACGAATCCAGATTTGAATATTGGAGATGACAACACAATTCAGGCGGAGGTTAAGAATACACCACCAGTGGTTCAGCCTCAAGAAAATGAACTTGTAGTTCCACCAGAGATTTTTCACGACGTGCCACCACAAGCGGTAGCAGTTACTGAGCAATCAGGTTTGATTGATCCAATTTCCGCTTTCTTATCATCTAATAATTTTCGCCTCAACATTGTTGTTTTATAGCATCAGTCGAGGCTCATGATATTCCTTGTAGCTTCAAAGAAGCAATGAAAGACAAAGTCTGGAGAGACTCGATGGGGAATGAGGTGGTTGCGTTGGAACGTCAACATACATGGGATTTGGAAAATTTGCCCAAGGGTAAAAAGGCACTTGATAGTCGATGGATTCATACAATCAAATATAGAGCAGATGGGACCATCAAACGTCATAAATCTATACTTGTGGTCTGTGGAAATCGACAAAAACATGGAGTGGATTACACATAAACTTTTTCTCCGGTCACCAAGATGACAACAGTCTGAGTGTTCCTTGATTATGCGGCTAAAATGAATCATGAGGTGCACCAGATGGATGTACACAACGCATTTCTCCATGGTGATCTTAATGAAGAAGTCTATATGAGGATACCGCAAGGTTTTTCTGACCCGAAGGAAACTCGGGTGTGTAGGTTGCGTAAATCTCTTTATGTATTGAAACAATCTCCCCGCTGTTGGTTTGCCAAACTCACTGATGCTCTGCTCAAGTATAGCTTTATCCAGGCCAATTCTGATTATACTTTGTTCGTGTACTCAAAAAAAAGAGTTTCACTGCGTATTTTGGCATATGTTGACGACTTGATTATTTCGGGTAGCACACTGGGAGACATTAAGTTACTTAAGGATTATCTTTCTCTGTGCTTTCATATGAAGGATCTTGGTCTCTTAAAATATTTTCTCGGAATTGAAGTGGCTAGAGGACCATCTGGTTTTTATCTTTGCCAACGGAAGTATGCTACTGATATAGTTACTGAGGTGGGTCTTCTCGGGTGTAAGCCTGCTGGAGCTTCTATGGACCAGAACCATCAACTCGGTAGTGTGGAGGGACCAGTGATCTCGGAACCAGAACGTTATCGAAGACTTGTGGGACGTCTCATCTATCTCCTTGCTATGCGACCTGATCTTACCTATGCAGTGCACATACTATCCCAATTTATGCAAACACCTAAAGAAGAACACTGGCTTACAGCGTTGAAGGTGGTTAGGTACTTAAAAGGGACGCTGGGTCAGGGTATTATCTTGCGAGCAAAGTCGTCAATGCATATTACTGGCTGGTGTGATTCAGATTGGGGAGCTTGCAAAACTAGTAGGCGCTTCTTAACTGGTTGGATTGTTCAGATTGGTGATTCTCCGATTTCATGGAACACCAAGAAACATGACACATTCTCGTGTTCTTCCGCGAAGGCTGAATATCGCGCAATGGGTGCTGCGACCAAAGAGCTTCTATGGCTGAAGCGGTTACTCAAGGAAATTGAAGTCGACCACAAGGAACCAATGACTCTCTATTGTGATAGTCAGCCAGCTATCCATATTAGTTCGAATCCGGCATTTCATGAACGAACAAAGAACATTGAGATTGAGTGTCATTTCATCAGAGACGAGATTGTTAAAGGAGTGATCAAGCCACCTTATGTTTCAACCAAATATCAACTTGCAGACATCCTTACAAAAGCTTTGGGAAGAAGGGAGTTCGAGATAATCTTAGACGAACTGGACATTCGAAACTTACATGCTCCACTTTGATGGGGATATTTAGATATGATCTCCATATATATTCGGATATATTTCCTATTTCCTATTCTAGATATTTACATTATTGTATTAGGTTTAGGAGATATGGAGAGACTTGTATAAATACTTAGTTTAAGGCCATTTTAATAGAGAAGTTAAACATTCCGATATATAAAGTTTGTCATCATCGTCCGAATGACTTCAGATAGTATTATTAATTTAACCTACGTTTTGTTTCACGGTATACATTATATGTATAATGTCAGTAAACTACGTGACGTTAATTAAATTTACTTCTCTAGTTAATTAACGCATCATCCACATGATTTAGTTCGTATGTGCTTGTGCTGTCAACCACGTTCATAGCGTGTTGCAGGGTTATTATTTTCCAGGCGGTATTTTAAATGTAGGGCCTGAACTGTATAGATGAAGTTAATATTTAAAGAACCAAGCGATTTGGTCAAATATCTTGTCTCCAATTATTGTGATAACTTTTTTTTTGAACAATAACATTTTTTGTTTGACGTCACTTTTTGTTATAACTAACTTAAATATATGCAAAGTTTACTAATGGTGATAGTGATCGATCACAACTAGAACCTGGAGAAATGTTACGATTAATGCTACTACTGAAACAAACTTGTATGCAAAATACATTGAGATTGTTAATCCAAAAGCTTTAGTAGAATTTGGTTTTAGATTTTGTATATAGTTGATTCTTTTAAAGATTTTTAAAATATAAGAATTAAAAAATCATTTTTTTCTAAAGAATTAAAAAATCCTTTTAGCTAGTTTTTTTTGTATTTAGTAATAATAACGAAATTTGGATCTAACTTTGGCCGATACAGATTGGACAATATGCTATATAATACGTCAGCAAACGTGTTGCACGCCAAATTATTTGGAATGTTTGCACAGAGTATTTTATTTGCCAGATACGACTTTCTTATAAATTAACGAAAACAGGTACTAGGTTGCAATTGGTAAACAAACACCCAACAAACAATATCAATACGTATGTGCTGTTCGTATTTTTCCATGTTTGATTTTTTTGTTTCGCCGTATTATCAGCTGTATTTGATCTAGATAAGAGTCTGTTGCCGGCAAAATAAAAAGTATTTTCGTCGTATTAAAAATCAAAGAATTTTTAATTGAGTTGGGACAAATCGGACGATCTTCGTGAAATGAGTCCAATATCTCTCGCTTTCGTCATATAGGTGACGATGTTTTTCTGTCATAATTATTTAGTTTATAATTATTTAATTTAACATTAAGTTATAGTAATATTTATCTTTTGAATATAATTTTAAATAAATTAATATGCAAATACTTAAAATATGTAAAATCCTAACTACAATCTCATTTTTTTCCTTTATCAGTCTCACAGCTTTAAGATATATTTATAATAAAAATAATTTTATATCTACATTTAAAATTAAATCTCAATAAAAAATTCACACTTTAAGAAACCTAAATTAAAATACACTTAACAGTAATATAATTACTAATACAGAGTTATATTCATATTTAATTTAAATATGAACATAATATTATTATTTTATTAATGTGTATTTAAGGGAAAAAAATAAATCATGCACCAAATTTTCTTATTTAGATGTTTAGGTAAAGTTTCTAGAGTTAAATATATTTTAATATAATTTTCATTTAGTTTAAAATATGAAATATTAATACAATCTGCTGTACTCGTAATTTAAAAAAGACAAATTGGAATACCCACTAATAATACTCTAAATTCCTTAAAAGAAGGTGACACAACTAATTTTTCTTTCTGTAAGCTCAACTAAATTATTGTTCGGAGGATTAAGCTATGGTGTAAATACTTTTTTTTGAGCAACTATGGTTTAAATATTATGATAATATATATATATATATATCAAGAGGTATAAGGTCAAAATTCATACTTTTCAGATCCAAAACTATAACATGTCAATATTAATTTTATCCCAACAGTCATCCGAACTGAGATTCTGACAATCAAGAATTCTTTATAGTTGAATTAATACCCTCTGGTTATGATTGCAATATCAATAGTTCAATTAACTTCAATAAATCTTGCAATTGATATTTTGTGAGCAAGCTTAACAACATACAGAACTTAAATTTCTTCAAAATATAAATTCGGTAATAAGTATGTAAAATAAGGTAAATGTTTTGCTAACTTGTTTGTTTTATAAAATCCCACAAAATATTTGTATATATATATATATTATTCAAATAGCAGTTTTTGTTAGTTAATTAAAGTTCCATATAAGGAAAAAAGTTACTAGACAAGTTGATAAAGTAGCTACTAACTAATAGAGAATATTACACTTGGGGTCGCATTTCTACTTTATAATATCTGTCTAGGTCACAAGTGGCTACTAGAGCACTTTTTTATAACTTTAACGTTGAAACAAAACTAAATTGTAACTGAGTGGGTCCTATCTGTTCTTTTCGTTGTTTTCTACATCTGAGCTATTTTTTTTCTTTTTTTTTCTTCCTTCTCTTTCCTTGTTCTCTTCTTTCTCAAATCTTATGCATTTCATTTTCTTTACGGATCTAAAAAATGGTTAGGTTTTTGACAATAAATGTGATAAGTTTTCTCTATTGACAGAATTAAAGACAGTTTTGGAGTGGTGATGAATCATGTGTTTTATTCTCCAACAAAATGTATAGTCAAGAGAGCTCCAATTCATCCTCCCCTGCTCCTCCGTCGCCGGAATCGAAGGAGACTCCCTTCAGATCGAGAAGTTTGTGACAACAATGGTCTATTTAGGCATTTTCACATATGGTGCCCCAAATTAAAATAATTTCATTTTAGACCCTAAACTTTTGATTCTACAGAAATATCCTTTGATTTTGATATAGATATGCAAAATTTTAATGTCTTATCGTGCACATATGTAGAAAAATTGTTGTTATGTGTACAACTTGATTATGTATACTTTGTATCGCACATGTACATCGAAGTCAAATGAAATATGTGGCAACAATGGTATACATATGTAGAATGATTGTTGGTTTATGTACAACTTGATTATGTATACTTCGTATCGTGTACATATGTACATCGAAGAAAAATGAAATATGTGGCAACAATGGTGTACATTTGTAGAAAGATTATTTTGTGTACAAATACTCGGTTTTGTGTACACATGTACATCGAAGGAAAATGAAATATGTGAAAATGATGGTGTACATATGTAGAAAGATTGTTGGTATGTGTAAAGCTTGATTATGTATAGTTCGTATCGTGTACACATGTACATCAAAGGAAAATGAAATATGTGAAAACGATGGTGTACATATGTAGAAAGATTGTTGGTATGTGTACAGCTTGATTATGTATACTTCGTTTCGTGTACACATGTACATCGAAGGCAAATGAAATATGTGGTAACAATGTACACGGTTCATTTTTGTTTTGTTCGATTTTTATTTAATGAAGGGTATTTTAGTAAATTGATCTTCATCTTCCCCATATTTTTAGGGTTTTCTGCAACACCTTTTGCGGCCGCCATTGATTTTTTCATATAATCTTCTGATTTTGGCATTTTAAATGTAGATTACACCTTAAGATCGTAGTTTTATCACCTAAAAATTGATTTTTAATTTCAGATTTCGAAAATAGTCACTCTTGTATATAAAAGGGACTAGAATGCATATTTAGAAGTTTGAGTTTAATTCACGAAGATTTCTATGTAATTTTGAAAGTTTAGTGATGATGTTTCATGGCTAATGATGAAGACATAGATATGGGGAGGGGGGATTGGATGACGGTCACTGCGTAGAAAAGTAATATGTTTGTGTTTTTTCTTTTGTTTATCAAATTAATTGCCTAGAAAAAAATAAGAGACGAAGAAAGAGAGAAGGTTGTGCTAAAAACATAAGAGAAAGAAGAAGAAAAGAAAGATGTGTTAAAAAAACAAAAATAAAAAGAAGAAACGTGAAAAGAAAGAGAAAAAAGAGAGATGAAAAGTAAGTCCTACAATTAGATCTAGTTATAGTTTAGTTGATATAGAATGATATAAGTTAAAAAAAGTGTTCTAAGAGTTGAAAATGACTCATGATGTTATATAAAGTCAAAAAGTGACCAAATGGTAATTTCTCTAACTAATATTGATGATATTTTACCTTCAATTTTGATTATTTTTTTAAACAAAATATAGTCTCGAAAGAGGCAAAAAAGAAGTGAATAAAGAGATTTTGGTCTTTTTTTTCTGGTAAAATGAGTTTTGGTTGTTTAAAATAATATCTTGTAGAAACGTGCTGATAGGCGGCAAAGTCAAAACACTTCATCACCAGCAATAAACAATAATTCGATATGATACTATATAAGCAGAAGAGATCATCATCATATCAAGTACATTTTGAACTAAAGAAGAGAGAGATTTCTCTAGATTTCAGCCTCTTTCTTTTGTTCTCCTGTCTTCCACCTTTTGTCCTCTTTTGATGGCATTCGACGCCGAAGTCATGGAGCTCACCACCGAGACAGAGAAGCACTACCAGGAGGTAGAAATGGAAGAAGAGGACGAACAAGTTGTCGGGTTGGAGAGAAAAACGTCGTCGTTCGCTCATGGAGAGAGACCCGATAGTGCAGATAGTAGTACTATCACCACTACCAACAACAGCTCATCTTCTAGCTTTTCTGGTGATGGAGAGCGTGTCACAGTAGAGAATCACGGTGAGCACGACGACGTGAACAATGGCAACGTCTACTTGGACGTAGACCAAGGTTAGTAGTAACTAAAACCTTCTATTAATTTATATTCATGTTTTGAGCTGTCCTATTTTGGTTACGTTCCCTTATCTTGCATGCGGGCATGATTTAAACCTAGTAGGCTATAATTATCTTTTGGATAGTTACTTGTCTAGGAAAGATTTTAATGATACGCATGAGAAGTCATGGTCATGATTTGTTGCTTGTGTATGAAGGAATTTGGAAATGTCGTCACTGTGATTGGACTTACAAAGAGGAATCTTTGTTATGTTT
>JABAYD010023507.1:0-14586 GCA_014822095.1 Diplotaxis tenuifolia
TGAGAGAAACGGTTTCCAAGACTTGTCTTATCGAAGTGGACTATTTTCAGGCAGACGTAATTATTCCGTATGGACAGCTGCTGCCCCAATAGTGCTTCATTTCTTAATTATAAATTGATCCTTAACTTTCATTTATTTTTATCTTTTCCTGAAATAAATATATTACATTATTTTATCATTTACTGTTTTATTTTTTATTACTTTTTCCAGTTAAAGACTACTCCATAGGAGCACACCAATGCTAGTGCTCTTATTTTTGTTGAAAACTATAAGATATTTTAAGAACTTTAACTTGTTTAAAAATAATCGAAGATTATTAATCCAACCAACCATTGGATATGCGTGTGGGAACCGAAATTCACCCCTGTCGATTTACGTAAATTTAGGAAGTTAGAGTAAACCCTAATTTCTCAGAGGACCCGGCTATCTGCGGAACCGCACACAAGCAATCAAGTTAACGATGACGAAAATAAAAAGTATGAAAAAAGAGATGAGAAAGCAAAGAGAATTCTTATTCCGCTTCTGCGTAAGAGTGGTACAATGAGAATAAGCCTTGGCTAAGAGAACCGACGGCCGAAAACCCTAGTTCTAAGTCTAACCCAGTTGAGACGCAGCTCATAACAAAAACAGAAAGTTTCTAAATGCTTAGTTTTGGTGGTGAGAGCTCTAGAAAAATATCGTGTCTGCTTCTGTCCTCTTCCTTCTGCTTATATACTCCTCCTTAGGCGGTTTGGTCCTTCCTTTTCGCCTTGATTCGAGTCTATCAGAAATCTTCCATTTATCTCGATCTTTCCATTAATCTTCGGATATCTTCTATTTATCTTCGGAAATATTCTATTTATCTCCAAACTTGACATTTATCTTCTTTCTACGAGTAAATGGTCAAACCGTCATTGCATCTTTGGGCTGGATCTCGTCCAAATCATAGATGGACTTCTATCGCGATTTAGGGCTTTCCAAGCCGTTTTGCTATAAAAAACCATTTTACGACTTCGGACGAGATCGTTTCCAAATGTGATCATGTTCCCGTAATACGAACTCAAGTTAACCGTGTAGTTTATACAATATACGATATATATGATGTTTCATTTAATCATTGCCGTTTTACACGATCTACTCGAGTTTTTACGAGAAAATGCAACTTTTACGGTTTTTATCATAAAACTCGGTTGGTAAGACGAATCGAGATGAAACAAGAGACGTTTAGATCGCAGTTCAGATCACGGTTGGAATCGAAGGATGGATGTTTCACGTCGGGAGTGAAGGGAAGGAGGCTCGGGACGGATAGCTCGACGTACGGCGAGCCGAACCAGCCGGTTCAGTCGTACGTCGAACTGGTTCGGTCGAACCATCCTCGTAATGCGGTTTTATGCGGTTTTTTGCGGTTTTGTTTAACTTGGGCAATCGTGTAATCGGAGATTGTGTCGTTCGGTTTTTCGAGATGACAATTTTCAAGTTTTGCGTGGATTTCCTTTGTTCGGAAAGTCCTTACGTTTTATAAAACAACTTCCCGTATTTTTACAAATTGTAACTTTGTTTTTGCGGAGACTTTTGGTCATTGATTCCGTCGTATCGATTTTGACCCCAACAATAGACAATGTCTACTACCCCTTGGACACACACGTAGATTGGCTTATCACCAGCATGGAAGAGATAAGAGGAGAACTAGCCGAGTTGCGAGTACAATGTGCAGAGGAAGAAGATGCAGTCGCATCGATCGACACGGCAATTGACGCATCGATCGGTGCGAGACAACAGCCATCGACCAACCACACAGAAGTTAATATGTTGGAGGGAAAGATAGACTACTGGGAAGAAGGGTACCTAACAATAAGATCACTGAGTTCTATGACCCTCTCAACAACAATGTTAACTGGTTGAGTTCGAAGATGGAGTTGATGCAGAGAAACATGGATACTCTCCTAGAGAACGAGAAGAATAAACAAAACGAGCCCACGTTGATCGATACAACAACATTCACATCGATCGACAGAGGGTATTACGTAGACATATTAACTGGCCAGATATTCCACGCAGCAACATGCAGAGAAACATGGATATTCCACGTAGCACTGGAGGATCAACTGAACATTTGCGGGGAGGACGTGAATCATCCTTACTCCTCCCGACTATGCATTACTTAGACAGATTAGGTGGCTAGATAAGTGGGATATAGCAAGAAGTCGACACCATCCAGAATCAACTTGATTTTCACTTCGTAGGCTTGACATCGATCGATAGGCGCACTACCAAATCGATCGACACTAAGAAGCTACTAGCATAAAAGTTTTATACAAGAGCAGAATTTGATCAAGTAATAGACATACTTTACAAAGCTCTGAGAACTGTTGAAGACATACTCGACAGTAAGTGTGATGATATACACTTCCCCTTTGACCGCATCATCAGTTGATTACGATCAGAAAATCAATGGTTGCAAAGGGAAGTGACAGCAATTTAGAGACAACTCGCAAGCCATCATGAGACATCGAAACCGATCAACATAATCACTACAAGATCGATCGACAAGACTACACCAGAGCTGATAGACGCTTCACTTGTCGCATCGATGGACACCATGTTTACCCAAGACCGAGAGCAGCCACTACAAGTTCAGCAAAGCATGCCCGATTCAATGCATAAGGAACTACAAGACTTTTCAGCAACGCCCTTGATAAGATTAGGAGGCACAATTTCAAGAGGTGTGGTGATATACACTTCCCATTCGACAGCATCATCAGCGGATTACGTTCAGAAAATCATTGGCTGCAAAAAGAAGTAAAAGCCATTCAAAAACAACTTGAATTTCATCCTGAAACATTAGCATCGATCAACAGAGTGACAACAAGATCGATCGACAGAATCATTCCAGAGACGATCGCCCCATCACTTGTTGCATCGATCGACACCGTGTCTACACAAGACCGAGAACAACTGTTACAAGTTAAGCAAATCATGCTTGATTCAGTGCATAAGGAACTACATGAATTCTCAGCATACGTCCTTGATAAGATTGGGAGGCACAATTTCAGCATTTAATACCTTGAGGATAGACTACAAAAGATCTCAAATTTAGTAGTAAAGATGGACCAGAGGAGATGAAGCCACAAGAAGTTTCATGGCCAATTGGTTTAGAATAAATAGAGATGATGTGGGTACTTGTTTCCCAACAAGTAGCTGCTTCTCCACACACTAGCTCAAACACCTCCAAAGTCAAACTAAAAGAGTGGGAGGCAACCCACTATTAGGTATTGTCATTTTCAACTTTGAGTTTTCATTTTTACCTTCTGAACAAAAAAATATCTGAGTAGAAATATTGCCTCTTATCGACTAACGAAGACATGTCATCGACAAAGCAACACCAGAGACGACCGATGCCAAGTTACCCGCATCCATCGATATTGAGTACGGTCAGGTATATCGTTCTTACTTGTTACATTGAGTACTTTTGATTTATTTTTCTCGTCCATCCGGCTGAGTTACACTGAGGACAATGTAATTGAAGTCTGGGGATGTTTACAGATATTTACTTTACTTTTTGAATCTTATTAAATTGTTTTCAAATTTTTTTTTATTTTTATTTAAGTTCAAGAAGGGGACAATGAACTTTCTGATTTTTACATACTATCTAACCATTCTTTTAGCATCATTCTAGATTTACTTGTCACAGATAGTACTAAAGGTGCTAAAGTGTATCAACTTGTCAATTATCCACACTTTCTTAGATTGTTTGAAGGAATAAAAACTAGCCTCCAACGCTAAACCTGACACAAATCGCTTGTCTTGGGGCTTGAGATACTCTATATTGGATTTCTCCTTCAGGTCTGAAAGGTACAAGTCTGTAAACTTTTGTATTCTTTCTCTCCTCTTTTCAACATTTAGAAAAGAAAATATGAAATGATTTCCTGAGATGCAGAGGGGTAGGTACATTACCAATGACCCCACTATTCTAATTCAAAGGAATGATCACACTTCAATGAAAGTGAGGGAAAGGTAAATTACCAATGACCCCATTATTCACCTATATCGTTGTCAAAAGAATTAAAAAGAAAAAAAGAAAACTAATAAGATGAACAAGATGTAATGCATTATCACCTATCTCTGTTCATTTGCATTGAGTTATAAAAAAGATTCAGAGAAAAAGAATATAGGGAGTAAAGAAACGAGAATGAGACTACATGTTTACTCAGATACCTGGTTGAGTAAAACTCCATGTGTCCTTTGATCAATATTCCTAATGTAAAGCCTACACATTTATTTCTGCTAAGAAATGCGGTTAGTTAAGGGCAATGTTAGACAATATTTGCTAAGTTGTTGGATAGTTGAATTTGGTTGCTAAGCTAAGATGTTGCATAGTGTGCTTTTGGGATTATGATTTCTTAGATGTGGATTTCAATATAATAGAGATGGTGATTTCAATGTTTTAAAATGTGTGAGTTCCTGTTGTTTTCAAACCTCTTTCAAAGAGACTACCTGTTTGTTTTGCTTGAGGACTGGGGGAGTTGATATACCATGGATTTAACCAACTTTTAGCCATGGTATATAAGTGTTATAATATCTAATTACTATATTTTTTTAGAGTATTATAAGAATATTTATAGGTTCATGAATGATTCAAGAGAAAGAGATGTTTTTGGAGCATTTTAGAGAGTATTAGAAGACATCATGTGAAGCTGGATATCGACCCCTACATATGGTCGACACGGAGCGTTAATAATTGATCAATGCACATCCTGTGTCATCGATCGTCGCCAAAGAACAGAAATCCAATACGTCACCCAACCGACTCGAAGCCCACGACTTCACCAATTTACAAGTCTACCTGTGACGAGTTTTAACCTAAGTATTTATACTTTGCCAAAGTGTTTAGGGCAAAGGGAGCTTTTCTGTATTTTTATTTTCACCACTAAAGGTTTTTAGGATTCATAGAGTTGGAGAGAAGATCCAGAGAGATTTGATTGGAACTCCATTACTTTATATCTATTTATCTATGCAATTTCTTTACCTTATTTTTGTTATGTATTGCTTAGCCATGTCTGAGTAATTCAACTGTTAGGTTTAGGGTTTAAATATGTTGAGGGGATTAGCCCCAACTATAGGATTCCTTGTGATATTCATTGATTGGATGTTCTTAATGCTTGTATTCTAGAATTGCTACCTAGAAACTTGATCTAAGGAATTAGGATGTTTGAGCAACCTTAAACAATACTGCCCTGAATCTATCCTATCAAGCTAAGATTGTTAGAGTTAGTGATTAGCTAACCTAGGAAGCTTAGTGAGCATTATTTAACTCACTCGTGCGTAAAGCTTAACTAAAAGCGCGTCGATCGATATCCATATAGGATAATCGATCGACGGATTGAAAGGTGCATCGGCCGATATTCATTTAGCCGGGTCAGCCTTGTTGGGTCTCTAGTTATAGTTAATAGGCTTACTTTTAAACACGCAAATGCTGATGAATCTGTTATTATTGTGTTGAGCTCTTTAATTTTATGCAAACAACTGTTAGCACCTATAGGATTATAATCCCAAAACCTGAATAAAAACCCTAAGTTTAACTCAATTCATTTAAGCTCCAAAACCCTCAACCATCTTAGTAGAGCGATAACCCTGTTAATCAAAATTGTCTTTATTCTGCGATTTACTTTAAAACAATTAAAACCAACCTAGCCTAGATTTATATTTAATTAGATTCAATTGGTTTTCTAGCTCCTCGTCGTGATTCGATCCATAAGTACTACAGCTGAACCTCTTATTTGAGAGAGTTTTCACTCTTTAGGGTAATTTGAGTGAGATTAGCATACTTCAGTCGGCATCTACACATATAAAAAGGGAGCCCAAACCCTCGAACAAGGGATCGACGAATGGGAGATTATAGCTAGGAGACTAGAATGAGGGTTTTTACACCAAACATTGTAGTTATTACTCGTATCAATCAATAAACATCCATTTCTCTCTCGATTTTTCTCTTTTTGATACACATCTTCTAGTGTTCCGTAGTACTAAAATGACCCTACACAAAAATACCATAACAATGCGCTCCTTGGAGATCTTGTCCCTCGTGATGGACATATTTATCATTATGAAGGTTTCTCTTTTTGGATTTCTTGTCGAGCGCAACATCTTTCGCAGACGTCCTCGTCGGCTTATGTTGTTCCGACAGAACCTTTGCCTCCCCTTCGATGATGATGTAATCGGTAGTTTTATGGAGCACATCTTGAATCGTGCGAGGCTTTTCGAGAGTAATCCAGTTTTCTGAATTTCGACTTGAACCAGAGCGACTTTCTAAGTGCATTGATGGCTGCTATGTCGCTTATTCCGCTAACCCTTGCCATAATGAACTTGAACTAGCTCATAAAGTCGTGGAGGGGTTCGTCTTCCTTCTGGGATAAACTCCAGAGGTCGGCGTCAGAAGTTTCTTTGTCTACAACGGTTTTTGTAATGTAATCGCGGAGATCGCGAATCTCTGGATCGGTGCCAATAGTTTTTCGACCTCATCGGCGTTTGCTGTGAGTGATCTGAAATTGCTCTTCGGCCATCTTCTCCTGTTCCATACAGAAGATATCTTCTCCTTCCTCGGTCAGAGGGTTTTCGGGAGAAGAGTCGTGCCAAGTGTTGCGATCTTTTCTCCTTCTTGGGTGGACGTCAGCGTCCTTTTCCGATACATCGAAATAGTCGCTTGTGTCCAGATTGACCTGCTCGACACCATCATCCCTGGCCTCCTGTTCACAAGAAAGAGGATTTTCTGAGTTCTACTGTGCTGCATCAGGGTTGTTGTTTTCAGAGGTTTCCCTGGTAAATTACTCTGTGCGACTCTGAGGCGATCCAGAGGAGTCGCGAAATTAAGTCTTCTTCCTGCGAAGCCTGGTAGTTCCATGGGGAAGGAAAGCCTTGGTCTTCGCGGTTAGGGTTTTAGCCTGTTTAGCGAGAGATCTGATTAGCTTATCCTGCTCGTCCTACTTCTTTTTGAAGGCGGTGAGCGCCTCCTTGAACGCTGCAGTGTTAGCGTCGACATTAACCGCGGATGCGTTTGCTGGTGAAGTGTCGGTAACATTGTCATGGATGTTTTCATCGTGACGAGTTTGTTGTTCTTCCGTCATATCTGATCGAGCGTGTTGTGGCTTGAGAGTTAGATTGATCTGACCCCCCCCCTCTCCTTCTAGCACCAAACTGTGGGAACTGAAATTCACACTGTCGATTTCCATAAATAAAGGAATGTTAAGTTAACCTAACTTTCCTAGAGGTCCCTGATATCTACTAAACCCTACACCAAGCAATCAGAATACAAGGATAAAACAAGTAAGATATTAAAAAATCGAGAAGAGAACAAAAGGTTTCTTATTCCGAATTTGTGTGTAAGTGTTTAGTGTGTAAGCAATTACAACAAGGTAAAGGCTACGCCTTGGCGTTTTCACCCTAAATCGAAGTCCCGACCCTAACCAAACTGAAAAAATCGAAACCGGATCCAAACCATTATACAAAAATATCCGAATGGGATTTTAGAGCTTAGTACTTTGGACTATGGGTACAAACTGAACCGAACCGAAATCCGAACTTGGAGCCGATTAATCTGAAATTAGTGAAACATGTTACTATTTTTATATATATTAAGGAAATTTAGATGTTTTAAAATATTTAAAATAATTCAATAATTTTGTATGTATTTGTTATTTTGAATTACTTTTAGTTAGTTTATATAGTTTAACTTGTTTTAATTAGTTTTGTAAATAATTTATATATTTTGAGTATTTTTGTCAATTTTTTTACTTTAATAAAAATATTTTTGGGCATTTTTATATATTGGTTATAACCCAATCCGAACCGAATCCAGAAGAAACCGAACCGAACCCGACCTGATAATTAGTGAAAATCAAATGGGACTTGTGAACATAGTACCAAAAATCTGAAAATTCGAAAAATCCAAATCAACCAAACCGAATCCGAATGGGCCACCGAACGCCCAGGCCTAGTAAAGGCCTTGGCTACGAGAGCTGTCAGTGAGATCCCTAGTTCTAATAACCTAAGACTGCAAAACCTATTTGAGTCGCAGCTCGAATAACAAAAACGGAATGTTGTCTAAATGTCCTAAGTGCTACGTTTACTGTGTAGCTCTCTCTTTGTCTCTCGCCTTAGACTCCTTATATACTCCCTCCATGTTCATGATTATCTTCGGAAACTTGACATTTATCCGTGGAAACTTGACATTTATCTTGCCTTGCGAACCAAGCATAAACCATCATAGGGTTTATGGGTTTTTGGTTAAGAAATCGTAAGTGGGCTTCAAGTCATTTTTAGGTCTCTTTGGGCCGTCTTTCGACTCAAAATGTTTATTACGGTTTCTTCGATAAAAATAAACTTCCCGCAGTTTTTATCTTAAAGTTTAATTGATGACTCTGATCGATAAGAATTAAGGAGTGGTTAAGCTCTGGCCTATGGGAGATAACATCAAGGAGTAGACGAGAATGAATAGATTTGTGTCGTATCGACGTTTGGGAGAGTCGAGTCGCTTCGTAGCGATTGAGTCGTATATGTGCTATGTTTTTACGTAGCGACCAAACTTGGCTTGAGCTCGGTCGCTACGTAGCGATCAAGCTTGGCTCGAGCTCGGTCGCTATGTAGCGACCTAGCGTGTACGTGCGTGGTTCGATCTTGACCCGGTCTGTGGTTGATTTGGATACTTATACATTGCTTTCGGACAATTGGTGTTTAGTTTTTAGCGGTTCGATTGAAGATTTTTATAATTTTATCGAAGCATGTTTCTGCAAGGATTCTTTTCGGAGAATCACTTTTCTGAGAATTGCCTTTATTCATCTTCTAAGGATAGTTAGGTGTTAACTTCGTCGTCATCGTTTTTGATCCCAATATTTTCCGATTTTTATATTTGTTTAAAATATGTACACATTATATCTATTTAAAAAATAAGGATTAATGCTAAATAATTAAAATTCAAGTTTTGGTCTTTGGGATTGGCCTTATTCCAAACGAATTTACGTCCAAACAGTTAAAGTCCAAATGCCTTTGGACTGACTGCGATTTTCAGTCCTAATTGACATATATGATGGCACAACGAATCATTTGAATTAATGGGTTTTCAAATACTCGGCCCAAACAAAATCGAGCCAACAGAATAGCAGTCAACAAAAGCCCAGCTTAGAGGATAATATAAAAATGTTAACTGAATCGAAGCCCTCTGAGTTTCTTATCAAAAACCTAGCGGCAGTTTTCTTATCAACTTTTCATGGACAAAGAGGGCATGAGGCTAAAAAAATGCTCAACATCCACCGATGTAAATTCAATCTTCTCTTTTCTTCTGATTCAATAATTTTCTTTTTCTTGAATGGTTTCTTTTGGTTAATTTTGTTTTTCTTAGGTTGAGCACACACATGACCTCAGTAATTCGACGGCAGGTAGTAAACTGGACTTCTTATTTGCGATCCGTCTAAGATCTGCTCTCAAATGTTTGTTTTTGTTATATTTCTCTATAGGGGAAGAAAAGAAACGCGAAAAATCCACTGTTCATGAGGCCACCAATCATTCGCGGAAAGGTGAGCAATTTACTTCTTCTTTGGCTTTTAAATCCATCTCCTGTTTGAAAATCATTGACTAATCAGTTTCATGAGCTTGTTTATTGCGAACTAAAATATCTTACTTTGGTCGGACTGAATGTACAAGTAGCCTTGTATCATTATGTGGACGTAAGTTTTGATTAACAGTATTCTTTAACAGTTAAATGCATAAAATTTGATAGAAATATATTGTTGATTCTACTGATTACTATTGTCATTATACAATTCATTATTCTTGTAAAGATCGTTTAGTCAATTTAGGAAAACCTTCTTTTATCTTTTTTTTTTCTATATGCGTGTGACATATTAGAAATTGTTTTTTTTGTAAGTTCGTTTACATTTTATTGTGTTGATCTCATATCCCTCTTTTCTATGTCAGTGAAAAAATTTCGAGCATCAGTGAAAACAGTGAAAAAAGTTCGAGCATCAGTGAAAACTGCCGCTCATGATGCCACTATTAGTAGACTGGCCGCAACCATAGACGAGACCCATGATGTGAATAAATAATCTCTCCGTTACAGCTCGTCTAGCTTCTAATTCGTAAGATTTGTTTTTATTCATTTTTTCTTCTATTGGCAGGAAATCATAGAGTTGAGAGAATCTATCAAAGAGATGACTGAAACTATGAAAACACAACAGGAGATATTATTGACAATGGCTGGAACTATGAAGAACCTACCGGTATAGGTTTCAATATTTTTATTTTTCTTGAATGGTTTCTTTTGGTTAATTTTGTTTTTCTTAGGTTGAGCACACACATGACCTCAGTAATTCGAGGACAGGTAGTAAACTGGACTTGTTATTTGCGATCCGTCTAAGATCTATGAGAAAATGACTAGGATAGCACTAAATAAGTTTTGTCACAAATATATGACCAAAATAGCACTTAAATGTTTTATAAATTATTCATTTTTAGCTCATGGGTTAAGTAATACTATACTTTTTTGTTTAGAGTTGAGGAGTGGAGTTTTGGGAGAGCATTTTCAATTTAAAAAAAAATAAAAATCTTAAAATTTTCAAAATAAAAATGCTATTTTGGTCATCTTATTTTCTGAGGGCTATTTTTGTGACATAAAGTTAGAAAAGTGTTATTTTAGAGATTTGCCCAAGATCTGTTCTCAAATGTTTGTTTTTGTTATATTTCTCTATAGGGGAAGAAAAGAAAGGCAAGAAATCCACCGTTCATGAGGCCACCAATCATTTGCGGAAAGGTGGGCAATTTACTTCTTTGGCTTTTAAATCCATCTCCTGTTTGGAAAATCATTCACTAATCAGTTTCATGAGCTTGTTTATTGCAAACTATAATATCTTAGTTTGGTCGGACTGAATGTACAAGTAGCCTTGTATCAATATGTGGACTTAAATTTAGGTTAATTGTTTTCTTTACCTGTTAAATGCATAAAATTTGATTGAAATATATTGTTGATTCTACTGATTACTATTCTCATTATACAATTCATTGTTCTTGTAAAGATCGTTGAGTCAATCTACTAAAACCTTCTTTCTATGTCAGTGAAAAAAGTTAGAGCGTCCAAGAAAAGGACTGCTCATGATGCCACAATTGGTAGACTGGCCGCAACCATAGAAGAGGCCCGTGATGTGAATAATCTTTAACATCTCCATTACAACTGGTCAAGTTTTCTGTAGCTTGCTTGACACTTAATAGTTGATCCATGTGTAGGTGAAAGAAAAGTCCACCATCAAAAGAAAGTGTCCTTTTGAACGGGCTTATCATCCAAATAATAAGCATACCATTTTCGTTAAAGGATATAATCGGTCCATGCGTAGGGATGATGTCGAAAAGGCATTGATTAAACATTTTGGTTCATGTGGAGAGATCACAAGAGTGTTTGTTCCCTTCAAGTGTTACACCCTTACTTTGTTAGGGTTTGTTACTTTTGTCCTCCAATTTGTGTCAACTCAAGTTTAAATGCATACCCAAGATATTTACTCTTCTTTTTTATTTTACAGATTTGCTTTCATTGATCTCAAAAAAGATCATAGGAAGGCTTTACTACTCGATGGAAGTTACATGGGAGGGATGAAGCTTGAAGTTACGATGGTTTTTGACAGGGAAGAATTTAATCCTTACGGGTGTCCAGAGTGCCGTCGTAATCTGGTCAATAATGTGCGCAAATGCATTAATAAGAAATCTTATAAATATGGCTGTGGTGGTAGACGTCGATGTCTTTCACTTACGAGATGATGCAGCGCATCTTACATTCTATGGCGCCTTAACATCTCCCATATTAAAGACCTCCTAATTCTACCATTTATCTATAATTTTTAACTATTACCCTTAATGAAATGCTAATGTTTACTAGCAATGTATATCGATGTCAAAAAGAGTTTTATCCAGTGTTTGTAGACCAACGAATTCTGGTGATCAACTAACTAACCCGGTCATGGATCTAAGATTTGCACAAAAAAAGATATACTGTATATGTTTGGTATTGTAAATAAGAAGTTAAGTTTTTCTTTTTATTTATTTTGTTTTAACGTGAAATTATTGTTTTCTTTGATGCCCCTGTATACTAAATCTTTTTCAACTTTTTTATTTATTTATTTTGTTTTTATAAAGTTTGCTTAAACTTTTTAGAGAAAATTACTGTAACATCGCATATTAGTTGAGATATATTTTCTCTGTTTTCAATTTAGTTACAATTTAGTTTTCATTTTGGACTTTTACTGATTAAGAAAACATTTAATTTTACATATCTTTTAGAAAAAAACACAATTACTTATACACCTAACCACATTTTAATTAATAAAAAAATAGAATAATAGATAAAATTAATAAATTTTGTATTGAAACTATAAAACGTTACTTATTTTAAAACGAAAAGTTTACTCTAAAACAACAACTAAACCGGAAGGGAGGGAATACTAGAATAACATACATAGAATATTTTCAGTCTCCTAGTAAATTACAATAAAAACCTTTAATTTTACTACTATTGATATAAATTTTAATTATTAAATCCACATCACTAATTAGACTATTCACGTCACTAATTTGACAATCCACGTCATTATCTTTTGTTATCACTAGTGACACTGGAAAAAAAACACAATTACCTATATATACACCTAACCACATTTTAATTAATAAAAAAATAGAATAATAGATAAAGTTAATAAATTTTGTATTGAAACTATAAAACGTCACTTATTTTAAAACGAAAAGTTTACTCTAAAACAACAACTAAACCGGAACGGAGGGAATACTAGAATAACATACATAGAATATTTTCAGTCTCCTAGTAAATTACAATAAAAACCTTTAATTTTACTACTATTGATATAAATTTTAATTATTAAATCCACATCACTAATTAGACTATTCACGTCACTAATTTGACAATCCACGTTATTATCTTTTGTTATCACTAGTGACACTGGAAACTGAAAGTCTCGTATCTATGGTTAACACAAAAAATTTTCGTCACAACTTTCGTCATAACTTTCATCAAAACCCTAATCGAGCCGAAATCATCTTCGTCACAACTCATATTTGCGTATAAAACTGTTTCACGATATCGTCTTCTCCGTTATCATCTTAGTCGAGATCATTAAACCCTAACCGAGTTCGAAATCATCTTCGTCACAACTAACCGTCTCCGATATCGTCTTCTCTGACATCCTCGTCTTCGCAAAATTTTCTACGCAATTGTATCTACGACATCATCTTCTCCGGTATGTTGTTGCTGAGTTTGTTTTATAACGTGACCGAGTTTGATTTACGAAGTGACTGAGTTATAGACTATGTTGTAACTGATTTATTGTATAGTGTGGCTGAGTTGGGTTTGCTTGATTTACGTTGTGAGAATATAGTTTTCCATTTCGGTTGAGTTATAGATTATGTTGTGGCTGAGTTATTATCATGATTTGGCTAAGTTATTGATTATACTATGACTGAGTTATTGATTATAATGTGGCTGAATTATAGATTATGATGTGGCTGTGTTATTGATTATGTTTTGGTTGAGTTATTGATTATGTTGTGGCTGAGTTTTGTTTCTATTACGACTGCGTTATAATGTGGTTGGGTTATTTATTATGTTTAGTCTGAGTTTTGTTTCTGTTGCAGCTAATATATATATATATATATATATATATATATATATATATATATATGTGTGTGTGTGAGTGTTTTAGGATAAAATGACTTTTTCTGAAGATCATGCACGGGTGACGGGATTATCCTCCACGACTTTACGCTGAAGGGGCTTCTAATCTAGAAAACAAAGAGATTAATCACAATATGCATATGGGAGAATTCCCTAACGTCAGAGAAGCATTAGGACGGGATGTGTGGGATCACATGAGGCAGGGTCCTCTTGGAATTATTGTTAAGCTAGCTGAACGCAAAAGCGTGTGGTCTGGTAGGACTGTACACTATCTGCTATGTCGACACCTATCAGATTTAGTATAAACAAATTTGGTGAGATCACTGGGTTAAACACAGATCCAGTGCCAACAGAAAGTTTTGAACCTGACCAATACAAAGCGTTTTGGGAGGTGTTGAATGTGCCGCTTGGGCTAGGACCAAAGTTAGATGAACTGAGGGCAGCGTTAGAGGTCTGTCCGGCCTGGAGTTTTGATCAGCGTTGTTACTTCTTCAAGCCATGGGACTTTATGCTTTGCATCATAATTCTAGGATACCGTTTGAAAGTGCAAAAAGAGTATTCGACGATGAAGCCATGATGACGTATCCTTGGGGTCGGACTGCATATGAAGTTCTTGTTGACTCTATTAAGATGTTAAATCCACAAGGAAGATCATACACCATAAACGGTCTGAAGCAGGTTCTTTTTGTTTGGGCGTATAAGCCTGTCACTTGTTTTGGAAAGCGTTTTGGGAGAGTGATCAATGAGCAAGAAGTTTCGCTTTTCCGATGGGGTGGAAAGCGTACACGTTCAAGTTTTGATATTGTCATTACTGAGGAGATTAGAGAACATGGCGAGGTAATGTATCAGCTGATTTATTATTTGTTTGATAGCTGAGTTATAAGTAATTA
>JABAYD010023511.1:0-11287 GCA_014822095.1 Diplotaxis tenuifolia
CAAGATGCTAAAGAATCAATACTTTGATAGCATATATAAATTTGGGATGTTATTATTGCATCGGTCTTCGATATGAGTTTTTTTTTTAAATCTTGTGTTATGGTAAAATCAAGAATTGGGTGTTCAATTTCAAGGAAATGCCAGTTACGGAGGAGATTGAAATCATTAAAGATGACAAATATATGCATGTGTGTTTGCACTAACTGATGCCTTGCATACACTTGTATAATTATAGTTTACGGAAAGTAAAAACTACAATATAAAAGTTTTTTTTTCTTTTTGTGGTTCGCGCCAAATAAATATAACGAGAAAAATGAATCGCTTTCCGATGATCCCCCGGAGCATGGAGACGGTGTCGTTCAAGTGAATAAGGCGCGCCTAGCACTTAGAGTTGACGTAAGAAACCACATCAATTACTCGTGGCCAATATTATATTCATTAAAATAGTTTTTTGGGCCAATCAATTGGTCTAAATTTTTCTTCACACCAATGAAACTAGATTTCATTTTCTACGAAGTAATTGAAATCTCAAAATATATTATACTAGGATTTGGCACGGGCGGGTTACTAAACAATAAAACTAATTTTTAATATTGGTATGTAAATTTTTTAAGCTTTTGGAAAAAATGTATTTTTAAATGGAAAATCATTTTTATGGATTAGATAAAATAGAGACCATACTTAGAGTTAATATGAGAGTCTCCAACAATACTTAAAACACATTAGAAATTTTGATTAGTTTAAGAAAGCTAGTATGTAAAGTTCTTTTTCGTAAAAATTAATCACTTCAAGAATCCTAAATGTGCATCTTTTTTTACAACAAAAAAACAGATAAAAATCAACTAAATTTTCACAGCATATCAGTTACATGAGTCTATAGGAATCATATGTGTGTTCTATTTGAAAAGAGTTGTTTGTTTCAAGTGTCCCTTACGAATATACATTTTCGAATTTGAAGATTTTTATAAAACCAAGATATAAGTTTTGCCCACTGTGATTTTCTTCAAATATGCAAATTTGAAATGTTTTATATTATTCCATTATGCTACGAATCAGAATATTAGAAATCAAACCTCCGGCAAACAAAAAGCGAAGGTTGCTACACAAGAAAAGTTATAAAATAAATAAGAGAGGAGAAGAAAATGTGAATCTGCGAAAGCTTGTAACAATACTCGTTTTTTTAGCATATTTTAAAAACATAAGCATGCGCATTTGTTCTGTTTCGAATCACCTTTAGGTTTTTTCTTCTTTTCGGCTTAAAACAATACCAGATTCTGTATTGATAAAATTATGTAAATTTATTATATATTGATAATTTAGCAATCAAATTTAATTATTAATACAAAATTAAAGTTATAAATCTGAATTTAGTTTATATTTTTAATTATCAAAAATTCATTTGTATCTCTTTCGAAGGAGTAAAAATAATATCTAATTATTATAATATTTTACAATATTGAAGATTAATTTAAAAGATTATAAAAGACTTATATATAAAAGATATATTCAATATATACTAGATTTTGAAATATGTTTAGTTGTTTTTTAATTGTTTGCTGGCTTTTAGAGCGGGTTTAATCCTGATAAAAAGGTCCCAAAAACATAAGATAAAGATAAAATAATAACGTGTAGTAAAAGCCCAACCAATAAAACTATGTATTCTATCCAAAAAAAGCCCACGAACTAAAAAAGGATAGTTAACGGTAGAGTCTTAGAGACACGTCGAAAGGCAGAAGGAAGGATCTAGAATCATCCTCCTCCTTCTCACTCGTCCCCCTTTCCTAGTAAAGACGCAAGCTTCCGTTTCTTTTCCTTTGAATCTGTTTCTGCCTAGGTAGCTCACATAATGTTCATTATTTGGATTTAGTTAATCTGTGAGTTTGAGAAATGGGTTTAGGGTATTTTCTGTTTTGTTTTGGTTTCAAAAAAGCTGACTACTTTGTTATCTTTTTGGATTTGAACAGATCCGTCATGGACGAGGAGGAGGACCAAGTTTACAGATCAATTGATTCGGTCTTGGCTCCTATCTTCGTCCAGATGATGAAGAACTCCGTAAGGAACGGAACCACCGATATGGATTCTCAACTTCAAGATATTCTCAAGAGAAGAGAAAGACGTCCCGTTTCCAACAAGCAGCTGCTTCAGGGTATGCGCATTGGCTTAACACTTGCACCTGCTGATGACGACATTAACAACGCACGTGATGATGGTGCTGGAGAGAGAGAGAAAGAGAGAGGACGCATGATCTTCACCTATCGTGTCAATCAGATGGTAGCTGTCCCGAGCTCTGCTGTTTCCGTCACTGATCCGCCTCCTGTTGATGGTAGCGAGTACTTCATCGGTCCTGAGTTCGAAGCGTTGCTTGAGCATTTGACCGAGACTGATCCCAACAGATATGGAACACCTCCCGCTCGGAGAGATGCTGTTGAGGCTCCGGATGATATGTTCTTCATGAGTCCGGGAGAGCAGTGTTTGGTTTGTTTGGATGATATTCAGATCATGACTTTTGGGAAACAAATGCCTTGTGGGCACAGCTTTCACAGTTACTGCTTGTTCTACTGGCTTGACGTTCATAGCTCCTGTCCGGTTTGTAGGTGTCAGCTACGCACTGCCAAGGATGAGCCAGATGGTGGTGGTGGATTTACTTCTTCTTCTTCTTCAAATAAGGGATATGAGATCACCGACCCGGAGGAGGAGGGTCCCATGGCTGCTTAGCCAAGCCCCAACCTGGTTCTCTAGATAGCCAGCAAATCCATAGGTGCAACCATAAGAGTATCATGAGACCAACTTAAATAAGACCTTCTTTTTGTGACTTTGTCTTTACTTGGTTGAATGGCTACTACTACCTCTTATCATTTTGTGATGTTTTTTTTTTCTTGTTTTATGGTTTTCAAGACTTTGATACCTTTTGGAGAATTCTGCAAGTCACTTTTGTGTTTTTTTTAACTTGTCGGTTTAGTTCAGTCTTCTTCGGTTGAAGAAATTGATGGTTAAAGGTGCATATGGTGAAATAACAAAACAATGCGGCTTAGAGCGACACAAAAATTAATTAGAAATATAACAACAAACGCTTACTTCAAGGCAAAAAAGGTTTTGTTTAATGTCTATCAATTTGTTTAAAACATGCCCTATACCAGGACTATAATACTCACTAATCTAAAGCTGTTCCTTCTTTGTTAGTTCCATTGTCGCGTTACATGAGGGCTCTTTTTTACCAAATCTCACTGTCTATATAACTGGGAGACTAGACCTTCTCTATATAACAACATTACCTTTCTCTCTCAAATTAATCTTAGCAAGAAAAAAAAAGAGAGAGAGAGAAAAGGAATCGTCAGGTCGTGCACTTGATCAGTAAAATCCTTTCGAAGTGCTGTTGCGGCCTTGCCTTAGCTGCTTAGAGAAAGTATCCATACAATTCATATGAGTCTCCACATAAAGTGATTGAGTCTCCACTTAATCCAATTTATATTCCCCGTTTTTGGGACAGAGATTGATCTGTTTACGGGAAATTGTCCATAATAGCACTAATATCTTTGTTTTAATGTGCAAAATGACATTAATGTGCAAAATATCCCTAATATCTTTGTTTTAAAATTAAATAGCTTTTGGCCCATGTTTTCCAAGCGCGGAATTTTTTGTATGATTAAAAATTTATATAATTTTTTTTTTTAATTTTAAAGTATGTTTTGGTCTAAAATCAAAAGTCCAAAATTTACAGTATTGTTTTGAATTAGTTGTTAGTTACAATTTTTTATTTTTAGATTTTGTTTTAGATTTTAGTTTTTGGTTTTTAGTTTTTAAATTTCTATTTTAAATATTCATTTTTTGGTTTTGGTTTTTAGTTTTTAAATCCGCTGAGTTAGTTTGAACTAATATTATCAACAAACAAATCTCAAATAATCAAACATCTAATTTACGATTAAAAGATGACAATTTTTTTAAAACAATCTACAATAGTTTATTTTGTAAACAAAAAAATAAAAATATAGCCCGTGTTTTCAAATTTTGGTTTTTAGATTTTAGATTTGGTTTTTGGTTTTGCTACACATTTAATTTAAAAAAATAAAATTTACCATTGAATTTATCAAAACAGAGTGATTGTTATTTAAAATAGAAATACATTAACATTTTTAAAGTACATGATTTAAAGAAGTGATTAATAATGGACAATTTTTTTTAAAAAATATGTTATACACTTTTGAGCCTGAAAATATTAATTTCATTTAATTATTAGATTTCCATTTTTTCAAGGAATTAATTATTAGATTTCTATTTTTTTCAAGGAATTGTTAGATATTAAACGATATATTACAATTTCGAAAACCTATTGGTTTCATATAATCAGTAGATTCCTATGTATGTTAAGGAACTGTTAAGATATGAAATCTATACGGTTCATATAATTAGTATATATACATACTTATTTGCAATAGTTTATTCTGTAAATAAAAAACAAAAATATAACACAGCTTTTGGTTTTGGTTTTTATATTTAGTTTTTGGTTTTGTTTTACATTTATTTATTTTTAAATAAAAACTTACCATTGAAATTATCAAAACATAGTGATTGTTATTTAAAATTTTTAATTTATAACATTTTTTAAAAAAATACATGATTTAAATAAGTGATTAATAATATATATTTAAAAAAAAATATTAAACACATTTGGACTTGAAATATCAATTTCATTTAATTATTAGATTTTGATTTTTTAAGAACTGCTAGATATTAAATGTTATATTACGATTTCTAAAATCTATTGATTTCATATAATTAGTAGATTTCCATATTTGTTAATAAAATGTTAACATATGAAATCTACTTGTTTCATGTAATTAGTAGATTTCTATATTTTGATAAACCGTTGCTTTTAGTTTAATTTATACATACTAATCGTGTCGGTTTGATTTAAGTAATACGATTCAATCAATTATATGGTTTGTATTATTCATTTTTTGAAACATTCTAAAAAAAGTCCAAATTTAAATGACAACTTGTATCAGTAGATAAAATAAGAATCTTGTTTTAATAGAAGAGATTAAACGAGCAAAAATAAAATAAAATATTTATAGTTTCAGATTATATTTTTTCAGATTTGATTTTTTTTATAATTTTTGTTGGATTTTTTTTAATTGTTTTTCAAAATTTTATTTTCAACTTTTTAGCATTTATTTTTTTTATAAAATTTTAAACTTTAATACCAAAACCCTATCCCTTAACTCTAAACCCTAAGGTTTGAATTAATTAACCCAAAGGAAATACTTGTATATTTACCTCTTTAATAAAATATTTTGTTTTCTGAATTTTGGCACTATTTTGGAAACAAAAACCTAGTTATGCTATTTTGGGAACAAAAACTTAGTTTGATGCTATTTAGTATCTTTTCCCTTTGTTTATCGATAATGAGATTTTCTTATTCACATTTATATATCTAAAAATTCAGTAAATATTCATAATTTGATATTATCCTTTCTCAACAACTATAATGTTGGAATACAAACGACAACAACCCATATGCATTTACTAAACCCACTTCCTATTATAATTAAACGGGAACTGTATCTCATTCTTTTACATAAAATCTCAAATTAAAATATACGGTTTGTTTATTAATCTTTATATATTAAAATAGAAGTCATAACTTTGATTCAGGTGTGATTTTTTGAAAAATGGACATTTTCGTAAAAAGATTATCAAGATTACCAAATGTTGCATAACTTAATAATTATATCTTTGAATATCTTGATCTTTTTATTTGAAATACAAATGAAAAAAAATCTAACAAAATCTTTTGGCATCTTTTTAAATTGCATATATGTAAATAATTGAATTTAAATTCTAATTATTATAAAATATCATTCAAAATTATTATTTTATTTATAAATGAAACTTTTAAAATAATCTAAAATATTTCTAATTATATTTTAATGAGAATCCCTTATACAATAAAGCACACGTCACTTGGCCAGTAAAAAATTTACACATGTTTTTTAAAAGAAATCAATTAAAATTATTTTTAATATTCAATTTCCGACAACTATATATTAAAAAAAAAATTCCTAAATTTTCTCTGCCCACTACCAACACATTCAAGTTTCTTTTAAAAAACTATCATTTACTCTATTAAAACAGAGTCCTTATTTTATCTACTGATACAAGTCGTCATTTAAATTTTGGACTTTTTCTATTATGTTACAAATAATATATATGACATATAGTTGACTGAACCGTATTACTTAAATTAAACCAACACGATTAATATGCATATTTAGATATCATCAAAATATGAATTATGGAAACTTACTAATTATATGAAACCATTATACATATCTTAACAGCTCCTTAACAAATATGAAAATCTACTAATTATATGAAACCAATAAAGTTTAGAAATCGTAATATACCGTTTCTTTTATGAAACCAATAAATTTTAGAAATAGTAAAATAAATGTAAATCAAAACCAAAAACCAAATCTAAAAACTAAAAACCAAAACCAATAACTAAAAACACGGGTTATATTTTTATTTTTGTTTATTTACAAAATAAACTATTGCAAATTTTTAAAAACATTTTGTCATCTTTTCAATTTTAAATTACATTTTTGATTATTTGGGATTTATTTGTTAGTAATGTCAGTTCAAAACAACCATCGCCATAAATTTCGGATTATTGATTTTATACTAAAACATACTTTAAATAAAAAATAATAATTATATAAAATTTTAATTATAAAACATTTCCGCCCTTGAAAACACGGGTCAAAATTTAGTCTACTCTATTAAATAAAGTCTTATTTTTATCTACCTAATTAAGTTCATTTTAAATTTTGGACTATTTCAATTTTCTTAGTAGACTACCTTATATTTTGGACGTGTATAATTTTGTTACCATAATAACCATATACACGCTAATTAAACAATATAACTGGCACTTAAACTAAACCAACATCTAACATACTACGACCATCCGAAATTAAATGATATGTTAACCGGGTAACTTTAAACCAAAATTTAATATACTAAAATGATCCAAACTTAACTGATATTTTATCTACTTTATTAAAAGAAAGTTTTTCTTTTTATCTACTTATACAATTTGTGATTTGAATTTGAATTCTTTCTAGAATATTACAAACAATAAATGTCATACAATTGATTAAACCGCATTATTTAAGTCAAACCAACATGATTAATATGTGTAAACTATTTTTTTTTTTAAAAAAAACGGTTATCTATGAGAGAGAGTCTTTGGCTTACTTTTGTTTTCATAATAATTATATGGTTTGGTTTTTGGGCTAAGTATTACGGGAAACTCCAAGAAAATATTGAATAACCTTTCCACTTTAACGAATCAAAAAATCAATTACTATTTTCATGCCTAAAGGTGTTTAATATTTTTAACAAAACAAAATTATTTATTATTAATCACTTATTTAAATCATGTACTTTCAAACATGTTAATGTATTTTTATTTTAAATAACAATCACCCTGTTTGGATAAATTTCAATGGTAAATTTTAAAAACTTTATTGTTTTATTTTTTTAAATAATTTACTGATTTGTTTTGAAAAATAAATTTAAAGCAAAACAAAAACAAATTTAAAACTAAAAACCAAAATCAAAAGCTGAAAACACGGATTATATTTTTTCTTTTCTTTATTTACAAAACTAACTATTGTAATTTTTTTTTAAAAAAAATTGTTGCCTTTTCAGTTTTAAATGATATGTTCGATTATTTGAGATTTGTGTGTTATTAATATCAATTCAAAGTAATTTAGTGGATCTAAAACCTAAAAATCAAAAGGTAAAAATAAAAAAATAGAAACTTAAAAACTAAAAATATAAATCTAAACCAAATCTAAAAAATCAAAAAGTATGAAACTAAAAACTAATGCAAAATAATCATCATTACAAATTTTATACCAAAATTTATTTTAAATAAGCACAAAAACCAATCACATAATTTTTTAATCATAAAAAATTTCCGCGCTTGAAAAGCGCGGATCAAAATCTAGTTTGTAATTTAAAATCAAGTCACGGTTTCAAAATGATTTAACTCTTATATAAATTCAAGCAAATAATTTATTTTCCTTTTCACTTTCTCCTACCATCGTCTGAGACTTCTTCCCTTTGTCTTTCTTTTGTTCAAAGTGTGGTAAAAACCGTGTACAAGTTTATAATTTAGATTTCACTTTCTTTCATTTTCAATTCAGTATCTCTCTCATTCTTTTAATTCTTTCAGCATGATTCAGGTTGAAAGTGGTACTTATATATGCTCCAGTTTCAAAGCTTTCTTCAAGTAAGAAAGGAAGGCTCAGAAATTTTGTCAGCAATTTTAGGTAATAATAGTTTTGAATCTGCTATATACAAATTGAGTATTACTAATCTGTTTGTTATGATTTAACTATTTTCCAAATATTTTTTTTTATAACAAACATTTGAAAATCGTGCTTATGAGTCTATATTATTCATCTGTTTTTTGTGTAACTATTGAACTACAAAATTAGTAAGGACTACAAAAAGAGGCCATGGAGAAGAATCTCAAAATGCAAGTTCAGCCCAAAAATGTGTTATCTTTTATTTTTAATCATGCATTATCTTTATACAAGGTTTCAAATTTTTAAAAACTTCTGAACAGAAAGTGTCAAGAACTTTTATTTTTTATTTTAGTTTCACTTTTTTGCTATATTAAAATAAAAAATCATATTTTAAATAAAACTTATTTCCAGCCAAATAATAATAATACTAATGGATCAAATATAGTAACTATATTATTAGGTGTTGATGTTTACAAATTGTTATTTTCTATAAAATTTGTTTCCAGACATGTATATTCTTTTGAGAAAACTCATAATAATTGTTTTACATTTAACATATATAAAAAGAATACTAGAGTTGCTCAAATACATCAAAATAATATCAATGCAAATATAACTGACCCGTGCTTTAGTACGGGATGATAATACTAGTAATAATATAAACTGATGAAGTTTTGAAAATACCCATCTACAAAATTTAAATAGATTATGTTATACACAAATACTGAAATTCTATTTCAAATATACAAAAATAAAATTTTATATATTTATATATTTATACTATTAAAAAGAAGTCATGAGTTACTCTTTAAAATAATTATCAAATTTTACGTAATTTAATTATAATATCACCCCATATCTTTATCTTTTATTTGAAATGCAAATTTTTTTGTTTAAAAAATTATAATTAATCTAGATAACACTATATATTCCTAAAACCTAAAGAAAAAGACTATATATTAGAGTTTGACCCACACAGATTTTTCATTTTATAAGTATAAAACTTTGATATTATTATAAAGAATTTAATATATGATTTATATTTTATGTTATATATTATATAACTCTATAATGTTATTGTTTAAGTTTTTTATTCATCATTATTAATATATAGTAATTTGTTTTATATTTTATATTTTATATTTTATTGATTTTTATTACCTATTAATATATTTTGAGTTTGATACATAAATTGTAATATGAAATAATCAAATAAATAATCTTCTTTAATATAGAGTTTTAGTTTCTGCAATTTGCATACAATATATTTAAAATTTATTAGATATTTGCTAATAATAATTTACATTTTCATATTGTGTTTATAAAAATATACTTTAATATGTATCAATTTAGTATTTTACGGGATTTTATAAGTAAATATATTGTTATCTATTGATAATTTGTTTTATAAACTATAAATAAAAAGAAAATTTGCACGGTTGTGCGGGTCGAAATTAAATCTAATCTAATATTTCTTATAAAAGTGCCCAATTGTTACATAATATGCCGTTGTCCATTCATTCTTGTTCCGCAAAACAATCATATACGCATAAACAAGTGGAACTTAGAGATTAATAAATGACTTGATCATTTAACAACCAAAAAACATTGCATCTTCACTAGCTAACAGTGCTTTCCAAACTCACCGTTATCTCCATTAACTTCAGAGAACGATTCATCAATAACTATAACTGAAGTACACCCAACATTTGGTTGCTCTGACCGAGCCCAAGGCTAAGATCAAAAGAAGGTCATGCAGCATTCATTTCAACAGTGGGCTAGTATCCTTAGTTTTTTCTTTCTGAGGTGTCGCAACAACATCGTCCTTCACGGGTGACCCAGCTGCAATTAAGAGAAGGATTAATATAAAACATTTTAAACAGTATAAATATTGTTATAAACTAACTAGGACGATTCCTTTAGACAATACTATTACCATGGACAGTACCAACGACGATGATTTCGTCGGAGAAATCAGAGGAAGAGTTATCATCAACTACATCATCAATACCACCTCCATTGCTCGGTGGTGGAGCTGTGCCGCGACTTATTTCAGCTGAGAGCTGTATAGTGCCAAATGTTGGATGAGCAGGCGGAGGTGTTGCAGATGACACCAGACCTACATCATGATCGCGTTCTCAGTTGTTTGCATCATAAGCAATGTCAGTAGGTAGAGAGTTTTCCATATTAGTAGCACGGCCTCATTCTAAGTCCAAGCTAGCACCACGGAATATGTCAGAAGAGTGATCTGGTGATATGGGCGTAAATGCCATAGTCTGAATCACATTTTCGGTGGAACCTGTTAAAGCAGTGAAGAATTTATCATTGCCCACTCTTTGTAACTAGGGTTATGGGTATATATCGAGAAATTAATAGAAGATCTATATAGTTACCGTTGTGGTTTAGATGAGTAGAGATTGAGATTCCGATGGGGAGTTCATAGTTCTTGTTG
This sequence comes from Diplotaxis tenuifolia, assembly GCA_014822095.1. NCBI lineage: Eukaryota > Viridiplantae > Streptophyta > Magnoliopsida > Brassicales > Brassicaceae > Diplotaxis > Diplotaxis tenuifolia. The sequence goes on from JABAYD010023511.1 coordinate 10,771, forward strand.
GGCGGTAGAGCTTGAAGAGGGATTGGTTGTCCGGTGGTGTAGATAGAGCGAGCTGAATCTCAAGAGACAAACGGCACATAGCAAGCAACTGTGGTTGACTACACACTATCTCCAGCATTCTAGTGACACACCTAAATGGGCGATTTCCAGACATGGCTGATCATTTATTACATAACACATTCATAAGACAACATCGTTATCAAAAATCACATTTTCAATAATGACATAAATCATGCTACCTCTTGAACTAACGGTGAGCAGATTCCAAAAATCCAACCCCAGGAAATGACGTGTTTTCAAACGAGAAAAGGATTCTACAATAGAACTGGTATCTCACAACATGTTCAGCCCCAGATGTGACAAATAAGACAAGAACATCGCGGGAATCCCTAATGCTCATCATAACCTCAACATCTCTTGTCTCCGAGATGCTAACCGGTTGCGGTTTAGGACCATTAGGCGCCAACATCCACTCAGGAAAGAGCAAGAGGAGTGTCAGGAGAAAAATCCAACCGCA